>JAXRKP010001617.1:0-10000 GCA_037039925.1 Doris montereyensis
TGTCTAGTCATAGGCCTATTAGGTCTATAGGAGTGTTTGTTGGAAACTGTTAGACAGACTGCAAAAATAAAACACAATTCAGCGCATGAAGAGGCACCTCATTCGATATGTCCAAACCTTATTGTCCGCCTGTCTTCTTCCCTGTGTGTGTGTGTGTGTGTGTGTGTGCGTGTGTGCGTGTATGTGTGTGTGAAACATTATTATTCATCTTCTCTGAAAAAATCTGCAACACACCTGTGCCCAAGCGCACCCTCTGTCTTTTGGTTTGAGCTGCGTCGGGTGAATAAATATGGGGAGTGGTTGGCCGATGTTTTATGTCACCCGCTGCGCTATTTGGGAGCCAGTCTGGGAGAAGAAAAGGTGTGACAACCCAAGCTACTAGCGACTCGCTTACGATGAGATGGTCGTTTGTGACTCCTAACTCCCTGGTAAAGTACTTTATTTTATTTTTTTTGCAATTCAGGCAACGCACTAAAGTATGTATATACTTGCCTACGGCCTTTTGTACACACAATGACGACGTTTTAATGAATTAAGCCGGGGAGTAATTGATAATTCGAAGTTCTTTCCCGGCTGGCGGTTCAGGGATGGGACGTCGTCCCGGGGGCAGCGGGAAGTCAGCATTTTTCTAAAAGCGTTGGGGAGAACATAATATGCTGGCCGATGTCCGACCGGTTGGACTTGGAAGACTCAACGAGCAAAATTTACTTGCGGCAAGGCGCATCGTCCCCTGAACTGTACGATTCGTAAGTAGCCCGCCACTCCTCGGGTGAAGGACGGTGGTTTTTAACCAGGCCATAAGATGGAGGTTTTCAGGTGCCCCCCCCCACCCCCGCCTAGCGGCATGCTTCCCTGCCTGCCAGACTGGGAGCCCATCCCAACAATGGCTGGGTTACCCATAAAAGCCTCTATGACCGACAGCAAACCTTCTCCACGAAAGGGGGCTAAGCGAACTTCAGCATTAAAAGGGGTGGGCTCTTTACCCAATGTAACTATGGGGTCCCATTATCGCCGAGGAGTGGCAGGCTACTTTTACGAACCGGTAGTAGCCGTAGAATCCACAATTGACCGCGTAAGCCAGTATGACGCCGTTTCAATGGCTCTCTCGGAGTTCAAACGTTCCAGGCCCATTTTGTGGACGGAAGAAGGAACAATTTGATTATGTAATGAAGTCGAAAGAGATCATGACAATTGTTATCTTTGATCGAATCCAGCTACCATTTCCTCACAAAATACATATGCATTGAACAAGTCTGTACTCAAATCCGAAGAGTCATTAGTATTACACAGTCTGATAGAAAGAATAGATAGCAAAACAAACAAAAACAAATAGTTCGACTGATTATTTAAGCTACAGCTGTGGAGGGGTGGAGCGTTAAAAGATTTTGGGCCGTTTCAAGGTCTCTCGGAGCTCAAGCGAACGATGTCCCATTTTGAACAAAAATAAGAAGATCCCAAAAAAGAATGCAAGAAGTGCAGCATGACAATTATCCCCAACTGCGACTCAACAATACCCCTACTAAGACCTTGATGTTACCTTGTTCACCCAGCTACCAGTACCTGCTAGCACATTGCTGTAATCCCTGGGTTCACCTGCCACCAATAACCTGCTAACACCTTGCTGTCACCCTGGGTTTATCCTGCGCTACCAGTAACCTGCTAGAACCTTGCAGTAATCCCTGAGTTTACCCTGATACCAATAGCCTGTTAACACCTTGTTACCACCTTGCTGCCACCCTGCTAGGACCTTCGTGTCACCATGCTTCTATCCTGTTGTTACCCTGTTACCAACCTCTGCTACCCTATTTCTACCCTGCTTCTACCCTACTTCAACCCTCCTTCGACCCTGCTTCTACACTACTTCTACACTGCTTCGACCCTCCTTCTACCCTACTTCAACCCCTTCCACAGTACTTCTACCCTACTTCTACCCCTACTTCTACCCTACTTCTACTTCTACCCTACTTCTACTTCTACCCTCCTTCTACCCTACTTCTACCCTACTTCGACCTACTTCTACCCTACACTACTCTAGTTCTACCCTACTTCTACACTTCTACCCTCCTTCACCCTACTTCTACCCTAGTTCTACCCTACTTCTTACGAGCTTCTACCCTCCTACTCTACTTCACTAGTTCACCCTAGTTCTACCTACTTCTGCCTACTTCTACCCTCCTTCTACCCTACTTCTACCCTAGTTCTACCCTACTTCAACCCTACTTCTCGAGCCTGCTTCTACCCTACTTCTACCCTCCTTCTACCCTACTTCAACCCCCCTTCCACAGTACTTCTACCCTACTTCTACACTACTTCTACCCTACTTCACTGCTTCTACCTAGCTTCTCAACCTCCTTCGAGCCTCCTTCTACCCTCGACTTCTACACTACCCCCTTCCACAGTACTTCTACACTACTTCTACACCTTCCCCTTCTACCCTACTTCTACCCTCCTTAGTACCTAACTTCTACCCCTACTTCTACCCTACTTCTACCCTACTTCTACCCTACTTCTACCCCCTACTTCTACCTACTTCTACCCTACTTCTAACCTACTTCTACCCCTACTTCTACTCTAGTTCTACCCTAGTTCTACCTACTTCTACCCTACTTCTACCCTCCTTCTACCCTACTTCTACCCTAGTTCTACCCTACTTCTACCACCCACTACTTCTACCCCTACTTCTACCCTCCCTTATACTCTACTTCTACCCTCCTTCTACCCTATTTCTACCATACTTCTATCCTCCTTCTACCCTACTTCTACCCTACTTCTACTCTACTTCTCCCTACTTCTACCCTCTCTACCCTACTCCTACCCTGCTTTTTACCCTTCTTCTTTTACTTCTACTCTACTTCTACCATGCTTCTACCTTCCTTCTACCCTCCTTCTACCCAGCTTCTACTCTGCTTCTACCCTCCTTCTACCTGCTTCTACCACCACTTCTACCCTACTTCTAGCCTACTTCAACACTGATTCTACACTGATTATATCCTACTTCTAGCCTACTTCAACCTCCATCTACCCTACTTCAACTCTGCCTGCAGCTTCCTTCTACACTACTTCAACCCTGCTTCTAGCTTCCTTCTACTCTCCATCTTCCCTACTTCTACTTTCCTTCTACTCTACTTCTACCCTGCTTATACCTTCATTCGACCCTCCTACTCTACTGCTACCCTCCTTATTCTCTACTTCTACCCTCCTTCTACCCTACACTACTTGTACCCTCCTTCTTCTCTGCTTCTACCTTCCTTATACTCAACTTCTACCCTCCTTCTACCCTACCCTGCTTCTTCCCTCCTTCTACCCTTCTTCTACACTACTTCTACCCTACCCTGCTTCTACCCTCCTTCTACCCTACCCTGCTTCTACCCTCCTTCTACCCTACACTACTTCTACCCTCCTTCTACCCTTCTTTTACACTACTTCTACCCTACTTCTAGCCTACTTCTACCCTGATTCTACTCTGCTTCTACACCACTTCTAGCCAACTTCTACCCTCCTTCTACCCTGCTTTTACACTCCTTCTACCCTGCTTTTACACTCCTTCTACCCTCCTTCTACCCTCCTTCCTTTTACACTCCTTCTACCCTCCTTCTACCCTCCTTCTGCTTACCACAGCTTTCCACCTTCCTTCTACCCTGCTTCTACACCACTTCTACCCTCCTTCTACAATACCTTGCTTCTACCTACTTCTAGCCTACTTCTACTCTGATTCTTCTACACTTCCACTGATTCTACCCTACTTCTAGCCTACTACTAGCCTACTTCTACACTGATTCTACCCTACTTCTAGCCTACTTCTACTCTGATTCTAACCTACTTCTACTGATTCTACCTACTTCAACCCTACTCTGATTCTACCCTACTTCTAGCCTACTTCTACACTGATTCTACCCTACTTCTAGCCTACTTCTACTTTGATTCTACCCTACTTCTAGCCTACTTCAACCCTCCTTCTACCCTACTTCTAGCCTACTTCAACTCTGATTCTACACTGATTCTACCCTACTTCTAGCCTACTTCAACCCTCCTTCTACCCTACTTCTAGCCTACTTCAACTCTGATTCTACACTGATTCTACCTACTTCTAGCCTACTTCAACCCTCCTTCTACCCTACTTCTAGCCTACTTCAACTCTGATTCTACACTGATTCTACCTACTTCTAGCCTACTTCTACTCTGATTCTACACTGATTCTACCCTACTTCTAGCCTACTTCTACTCTGATTCTACACTGATTCTACTCTACTTCTAGCATACTTTCAACTCTGATTCTACACTGAATCTACCCTACTTCTACCCTACTTCTACTACTACTACTCTGATTCTACACTGATTCTACCCTACTTCTAGCCTACTTCAACTCTGATTCTACACTGATTCTACCCTACTTCTACCCTACTTCTACACTACTTCTACTCTGGTTCTACACTGATTCTACCCTACTTCTAGCCTACTTCTACTCTGATTTTACACCACTTATACCCTACTTCTAGCCTACTTCTACTCTGATTCTACACAGATTCTTCCCTACTTCTAGCATACTTCAACCCTCCTACCCTACTGCAACTCTGACTGTAGCTTACTTCTACACTACTTCGACCTTGCTTCTAGCTTCCCTCTACTCTCCTTCTACCCTACTTCTACTTTCTTCACTCTCCTTCTACCCTCCTTTGTACCTTTCCTTCTACTCTCTTCTACTCTACTTCAACCGTACTTCAACCCTCCTTCTACCCTGCTTCTACTATACTTCAACCCTGTTTCTAGGCTTCTTCAACCCTCTTTCCATCTTCCTTCTACTCTCCTTCTACCCTACTTCTACCCTGCTTCTACCCTAGTTCAACCCTCCTTCTAGTCTGCTTCTACCCTAGTTCAACTGTTTCTACACTTCTTCAACCCGGCTTTTCCATCTTCAACTCTCGTTCTAGCCTCCTTCTACCTTCTTCTACCCTGCTTCTACCCTTCTTCAACCCTACTTCTAGTCTACTTCTACCCTACTTCCACTCCTATTTCTACCCTTCTTCTACCCTCCTTCCATCATTCTTCTACACTTTTTCCACACTTCTTCTACACTTCTTTTACCCACTTCTACACTTTTTCTACATTTCTTCTACCCTAGTTCAACGCTCCTTTCCACTATTTCTACATTTCTTTTACCCTACTTCTACTCAACGTCTACCCTACTTCTCTTCTTCAACCCTTCTTCTACCCTTCTTCAACCCTACTTTAAACTTTACTTCAACTTACTTTCTCTACTTCTACCCTTCTTCTACCTTACTTCCATCATTCTTCTACACTTTTTCAACACTTCTTCTACTCTACTTTTAGTCTTCTTCTACATTTTTCTCCATTTCTTCTATCCTTCTTCTACTTCTTTTCCAACTTCTTCTACTTTCTTCAAGCCTACTTCCACTTCAAGTCTACCCTTCTTCTCTACTTCAACCCTACTTCTTCTCTACTTCTAAGCCTACTTCTACTTTACTTCAACCTTACTTCTTCTCTACTTCTACCCTACTTCTACTTTACTTCTACTCTACGTCTACTCTACTTCAACCCTACTTCTACTCTACTTCAAGCCTACTTCTACTCCACTTCAAGCCTACTTCTACTCCACTTCAAGCCTACTTCTATTCTACTTTTACCCTACTTCTACTCTACTTCTACTCTACTTCTACTCTACTTCTACTCTACTTTTACCCTACTTCTACTCTACTTCAAGCCTACTTCTATTCTACTTCAAGCCTACTTCTCTACTTTTAGCCTACGTCTACTCTACTTCTACTCTACTTTACTCTACTTCTACTCCACTTCAAGCCTACTTCTACTCTACTTCAAGCCTACTTCTACTCTACTTCAAGCCTACTTCTACTCTACTTCAAGCCTACTTTTATTCTACTTCTATTCTACTTCAACCCTACTTTTACTCTTCTCCTACATTACTCCTACCTTACTTCTACCTTACTTCTACCTTACGTCTGTCTACCTTACTTCTACCTTACTTCTATTCTTCTTCCATTTACTTTTACCTTATTTCTACCTTACTTCTACCTTACTTCTATCCTTCGTCTACCTTACGTTGACCTTACTTCTACTCTTCTTCAAGCCTTACCTCTACCTTAATTCTACCTTCCTTCTACCCTTACTTTTACCGTTCTTTTACCTACCTCTACTCTACTTTTACTTTACTTCTACTTACTTCTACCCTTCGACTTCTACCCACTTAAGCCCTTAATTCTACTCAATACTTCTATCAAGCTTACTTCTACCTACTTTTACCCTTCTTCTACTTAACTTCTCCCTCAAGCCTTCTTCTACATAACGTGTAGCCTTCTTCTACATTACATCTACTTCTACTCTACTTCAACCCTTCTTCTTCTAACTTCTACCCTTCTTCTTCATTACGTCTACCCTTCTTCTACATTACGTCTACCCTTTTTCTACCTTAGCATCGACCCTTCTTCTACATTAGGTCTTCCCCTACTTCTACCCTTCTTCCTGCCGAATTTCAACTCTTCTCCTACATTACGTTTACCCTTACTTCTACCCTTCTTCTACCTAATGTTGACCTTATTTCTACCTTACTTCTACCTTACCTCTACCTTCTTCTACATTACGCTACCCTTTATCTATTTGAGTTCTAGCCTAGCCTCTACCATTTTTCTATCTTACTTCTACCCTACTTCTACCTAAGTTATACCCTTAATTCTACCCTTCTTCTACCTAATTCTACCCTACTTCTATCCTTCTTCTCTCTAACGTTTACCCTTCTTCTACATAACGTCTACCCTTTTCTACATTACATCTACGCTTCTTATACCCTTACTTCTACCTAACATATTCTTCTTCATTACTTCTATCCTTCTTCTACATTACTTCTATCTTCTTCTACCTTCGACTTCTAATATTTAGGTCTACATTACTTCTATCTTCTTCTATCCGACTTCAACTCTTCTCCTACATTACGTTCTATCCTTCTTCTACCCTTACTTCTATCCTTCTTCTACCTTATTTCTATCCTTCTTCTACCTTACTTCTATCCTTCTTCTACCTTACTTCTATCCTTCTTCTATTTGAGTTCTTCTAGCCTGGCTTCTACCATTTTTCTATCTTCTTCTACCCTACTTCTACCCTTCTTCTACCTTACTTCTAATATTCTTCTACCTTACTTCTATCCTTCTTCTATCCTTCTCTCTACCTTTAATTCTTCTTACCTAACTATCCTTCTTCTACCTTACTTCTACGCTTCTTCTACCTTACTTCTATATTCTTCTACCTTACTTCTATCCTTCTTCTACCTTACTTCTATCCTTCTTCTACCTTACTTCTAATATTCTTCTACATTACTTCTATCCTTCTTCTATCTTACTTCTAATATTCTTCTACATTACTTTATCCTTCTTCTACCTTACTTCTAATCCTTCTTCTACATAACATCTTATCCTTCTTCTACATAACGCCTATCCTTCTTCTACCTAACATCTTCCCTTCTTCTACATTACGTCTACCCTTCTTCTACCTAACTTCTTCCCTTCTCTACATTACGTCTACTCTTACTTCTATCTATTTTCTACCATTCTCCTACATTACGTGTCCCCTTACTTCTACCTAACTTCTACCCTTCTCTTACATTACGTTTACCTTTACTTCTACCTAACTTCACCCTTCTCTTACATTACGTCTACCCTTTTAATTAAATTCTTCCCTTACGTCTACCCTACTTCTACCCTTACTCTACATCACTTCTACTATTACTTCTCCCACACTTATACCTTTACTTCTACCTTACTTCTACCCTTACATCTATCCATACCTTTACCTTTACTTCTACCTTACTTCTACCCTACTTCTACCCCTAATTCTACCTTACTTACCCTACTTCTACCCTTATTTCTACCCTTACTGCTACCTTACTTCTACCTTACTTCTATCCTTACTTCTACCTAACTTCTACTCTTACTTCTACCCTACTTCTACCCTTACTTATACCCTGCTTTTACCCTTCTTCTACCTAACTTCTACCCTTATTTCTACCTTACTTTTACCTTCTATAATTCTTCTACATTACTACTACCCTTACATCTACATTAATTCTACCTTACTTCTACCCTTACTTCTACCTTTTTCTACCTGATTTCTACCCTTACTTCTACCATATTTCTACGTTATTTTTACCCTTACTTTTACCATTCTTCTACCTTACTTCTATCTTCTTCTATCTAATTTCTACTCTTCTCGTACATTACGTCCCTTACTTCTCCCTAACTTCTACCCTTCCTCTACCTAACACCTACTCTTCTCCCAGATTACATCTACCCTTACTTCTACTCATTGCTACATTACGTCAACCTTTCTCCAACATTACGTTTACCCTTCTCCTACATTACGTCTACCCTCAGTTCTACCCTTATTCTATCTAACGTTTACCCTTCTTCTACATTACGTCTACCCTTACTTCTACCTAACTTCTCTACCCTTCTCCTACATTATGTCTACCCTTACTCCTACCCAACTTCTACCCTTACTTCTACATTACGTCTACCCTTCTTCTACTTAACTTCTACCCTTCTCCTACATTACGGTTACCTTTACTTCTACCTAATTTTGCACCCTTATTTCTACCTAACTTCTACCTTTTTCCTACATTACGTCTACCCTACCTTTACCTAACTGCTACTCTTTTCTTACATTACGTCTACACTTCTTCTACCTAACTTCTACCCTTCTCCTACATTACGTATACCCTTCCTTCTACCTAACGTCTACATATTTTCTACATTACGTCTACCCTTACTTCACCTAACTTCTACCCTTCTCCTACATTATGGCTACCCTTACTTCTACTTAGCTTCTACCTAACTTCTTCTACCTAACTTCTACCCTTCTTTTACATTACGTCTACCCTTATTTCTACCTAACTTCTACCTTTTCCTATATTATGTCTACCCTTACCTTTACCTAACTCGTACCCTTCTCCTACATCACGTCTACCCTTCTTTCTACCTAACCTACCCTTATTTCTATCTAACTTCTACCCTTTTCCTACATTACGTCTACCCTTACCTTTACCTAACTTCTACCCTTCTCCTACATTACGTCTACCCTTCTTCTACCTAACTTCTACCCTTCTCCTACATTACGTCTACCCTTATTTCTACCTAACTTCTACCTTCTCCTACATTACGTCTACCCTTACTTCTACCTAACTTTACCCATTCTCTACATTACGTCTACCCTTACTTTCTAACGATTACCCATTTTCTACCATTACTTCTACCTAACTTCTACCCTTCTCCACATTACGTCGATTACCCATTTTTACATTTCTACCTAACTTCTACTAACGATTACCCATTTCCTATATTACGTCTACCTCTACTTCTACCTAACGATTACCCATTCTCTCCTACATTACGTCTACCTTTACCTTTACCCTTACATCTACATTACTTCTCTCCATTACGTCTACCCTTACCTTTACCTTACATCTACACTTCTCCTACATTACGTCTACTACTTACTTCTACCCAACGTCTACCCAGTTTCTACCTGACTTCTACCCTTCTCCTACATTATATCTACCCTTACTTTTACCTAACTTGTACCCTTCTCCTACATTACGTTTACCTACCTAACTTCTACCTAACTTCTACCTTTCTCCTACATTACGTCTACCCTTACTTCTACCTAACTTCTACCTTTTCCTACATTATATCTACCCTTCTCTTGAATTACGTCTACCCTTACCTCTCTAACTTCTACCCTTCTCCTACATTACGTCTACCCTTACTTCTACGTCTACCTTCTTTTACCTGACGTCTACCCTTCTTCTACACTACGTCTACCTTTCTTCTATATTTGGTCTACCCTTCTTCTACACTACGTCTACCTTTCTTCTATATTACGTCTACCCTTCTTCTACACTACGTCTACCTTTCTTCTACATTACGTCTACCCTTCTTCTACATTACGTCTACCCTCACTTCTATCCTTCTTCTACATT
>JAXRKP010001617.1:15000-20000 GCA_037039925.1 Doris montereyensis
TTACAAACGCATCAATGAAGCTAAAGGCTAGTGTACAGTCGATTGAACACTAACAAAGACAATGTCAAAAGTTGTCTCTTTCTATTTTTGTTTTCCAGGAGAGTTGAAAAGACAGAGCGAAACGTTTAGATCAAGTTCCAAAAATATCATGAAGATAAAATGATTTCCTAATTAATTTTGGCAATGCCCTGTCACACTAATTTATTCTGTACTTGTTCTTATAGTTTTGAAACATCTATGGAGGTCTGATTTAAAACCGATTGATTATAGTATTACGATCGACCTTATTTCCATTATAGTATGATGTGGAGATTGCAATGCCAGAGATGGAACCAACGTGAGACAACAGAAAAAGCAGTTACAGGAAAAGAAGGTCTGCATTAACAATCATGTGGTAGAAGTAAAAAGGAAGTTCCTTCAATGCCAAGGCCCATAGAGCCAGAGTTTATCCCGCCATGGTGGAAAGGAACAGGTGATGATAATCACCTCCTGGCCAGAACGCTAGTCGACGCGGGTGGCTTACTCCCGTTGTTGTGCTCATTTGCACCTGGATAGAATGGGGAATGTTAATGTCTTTCCCAGGAAAACAAGACAACATTGGATCTAGTTTGCCAGGTTCGAACCTGGACTATGATCCTAGTCGGCAGATCTAACTGCTCGCAAACCAATATCTATATATGTACAGGTGGTCTGGGTTTTTCTGACAATGGAATGAAGATGAATAGTATTTTCTTCACTTAAAGACAAACCACAGCGTTTGATATAGAATAGTAAAAATATGAGAAAGAAACGTAATTGTAGACACAATGTGATAGTAAACAAATTATAATTTTGCAAGATCACAGATAAACGTTGACAAATGTGCTGGCATTAACAATGCTGTCATATTCCGTATTGCCAATAGAAAGATGTATTCCATTGTAACACAGAGAAAATAACAAGACCAACATTTAGTCCCAATGAGGACTGGTGCAATTACGTTGGACTTCTCCAAGGCCTTCGACAAAGAGCATCACAGAGTCTTTTGTCAAAATTAAACATCATATAATAAAAATATAGCCAAAACTGTCGCGAACTGATAGAATCTTTCCTCTGAATAGAGCACAAAGAGTCGTTTTAAATGGCAGCGTGTTTGAATCTGTTCCTGTGAAGTCGGGCGTACATTTAATGTAAGGTTGTGGGACCGTTGCCGTTCCTGATTTATATAAATGGTATGCCTGAAAGATTAAAGGAAGGAAGAAATATACGTCTATAAGCTGATGACAGTTTTGCTGTATAGACTATAAAAAAACCTGAGATGAAAAAGATTCTACAAGAAGATCTTGATGAATTGTTGTAGAGGAGCGGTTCCATTCAGAAAAGGTCATTATACACAAAACCAATAAAACAAGACCATCATGTCCGATTATTTCATTCACGTAGAAAATTAAAAAGTACAAAAGAAGCAGAATATTTAGGAATCACTAGATGAAAAATATGAAAAAGAAAAAATCACGTTGATGATATATCCAAGAAAGTGTATAAATCCCTTGCCTTTGTTGGATGACAACTACAAACATATCAATGGAAGAATTCCAAACAGCTATACAAAAGTTAAACTAGCAGCGTCAAGGAACAGATCAAGTTTATATAAATGATTAAGCCAAGGGATAGAGGTAGACAAACTACTGCATACAATAGTCAACAAGCATGAAGATTAAAGCAGGTGCTAAATGACTGGAATATGGAATGGTAGTACCAATACACAGAATGGATCAACAATGAAATGCTCAAACTATAGAGAGATATTACTACTAAGCGTACTAAGGAAAAGGCTTATGCCAGATACTAGAAATTAGACTGGGGGGCGGGGGGGCGGGGAAGCACGTGATCAGATTCAAGAACATCAGAGCTGATTCCAGACCAGGAAGAAATAGACAGGACCATACTTTGGAATTTAAGACAAATAATAGAAAAACTCCTTGAGAGAAACATTGACTGACATCTCTGTTTAATTGGACTTAGAAAAGGCACCTGTCACCGTGGGGAGGGATAAACTATGGCATACTTTAAAAGAAAAGAAATAAAGAGTAGAATTTAATTAAGGCCATTACATTTTTACCAACATGTCAGTGACAGTAGCTGCAACTTATTTAAATAATTTGATAATAGTATAGAAGTTAGACAGTGCTGTATTCCTAAACCCTCTTATGTTTATCATATTTATAGATTCAGTTGTAAAAGTATCATTAACAGTAAAGAAAATGAATGTAGGTATGCGGAAACTCAAACCTGTAAATGCATCAAGGCTTTCATTTTGCTGGTCGTCTAGCTCTATTTAGAAAATCAGAATGACCTTCAGTATAATATCAGCATGCTGAATAATGAACTGAAAAAAAGAGGAATAGAAAAAAAAATGCAAAGAAACAAAAACAGTGCTAATAGATAGGCAATGATATATAACCATCTAGGATAGGCATTTATAGGTAAACTAGAATGCTTAGTGAAAAACCAAAATGGCAGTATACAACAGTTTAATGTTCTACTCTCTCTATGGCAAAGCGAAACCTGGATCTTAAACAGTAGGGATTACAGAAAGGTAGTAGGGAAAAACTAAAAAGAACAAAATCAGATGGCATAAATACGAAGACAGAAATAAATCAACTCAGATAGTTTGGGCATGCAAACAGAGAATGAAGGATAAGAGAAGAGTTAAATCAGTATACAATGCTAAAATCAGGTAAAAGACCAAAAGGCAGACCTCGAAAGGAAGTGGGAAGAAGATATAAAAGAGGCACAAAACAAATAAATTTAACCTTCACAGAAGGAAACAGATAACATCGGGACATGCGTGGGCTGGAGAAATATCATTTCGGGCACTAAAACACCATACACCGGAAGATAGAGTAAAAAATAATAAAAAAATATTTATAAAATCTACATTCCTAAATACTCATTCTGTTATAACAAAGAATGTGAGGAGAAGACAGAAGAAGGCAAGGGGGAGAGAGAGAGAGAGAGAGAGAGAGAGAGAGAGAGAGAGAGAGAGAGAGAGAGAGAGAGAGAGAGAGAGAGAGAGAGAGAGAGAGAGAGAGAGAGAGAGAGAGAGAGAGAGAGAGAGAGAGAGAGAGAGAGAGGAGAGAGAGAGAGAGAGAGAGAGAGAGAGAGAGAGAGAGAGAGAGAGAGAGAGAGAGAGAGAGAGAGAGAGAGAGAAACGACGAGAGAGAGGGGGAAGAGGGACAGAGAGAGAGAGAAAGAGAGAGAGGAGAGAGAGAGAGAGAGAGGAGAGAGAGAGAGAGAGAGAGAGAGAGAGAGAGGAGAGAGAGAGAGAGACAGAGAGAGAGAGACAGAGAGACAGAGACAGAGAGAGAGAGAGAGAGAGAGAGAGAGAGGAGAGAGAGAGAGAGAGAGAGAGAGAGAGAGAGAGAGAGAGAGAGAGAGGAGAGAGAGAGAGAGAGAGAGAGAGAGAGAGAGAGAGAGAGAACATACTCAACAATGGATACACAAAGCGTCGATCGATGGTGACCGAAGAGACGTATACACGAATCACGTTTTCTAAATTCCTTCAGGCGCAGAAGAAGAAAAAAAACAAGCAATAGCAACCCTGAGTCAAGGGCTGATTTAACTCTTCTGGTATTCTGCCTCGATGACTCAACATATACTGTGTGAATCACAGGCCAGCCCTCGTGTATTTCCAATTATCATCATCCTCCTCCTCCTCCTCCTCATCATCATCACCATCAATGTGGTCATCATCATTATCATCATCATCATTATTATCATCACCACAACCATCATCCTCACAACCATCCTCGTCATCATCATCGTCATCCTCATCAATGTGGTACGATTCCTCGCTCGTTAAAGAGACTTTCCAAGCGTGGGTGAAAAACAGTACCAAGCTGGTACTTCACCTTTTGAAAGTTGACACAGATGAAAGAAGAAAACAAGAGCAAGCCGCTGTGTACGATTTAGGCATCACATTCAACTAACGAGGCGGCACGTTTATTCTACGTTTATTTGTAGCATAAAAGAAAATGTATTGATCTTAGCCTTAGGGTAAAAATCTCTAATTAAACACAAAACGAAAATGAAAACACTTTATTATTATTATTGTAAGATCAGTTACAAGGAAATATTTCTTTTTATCATGTTGTTGTCACCACGTTAAATAACAGCTTTTAGATTTATCCAAGTTTTTTTTTCTTCTGATTTATAAAATACTTGATTTCGCTTCCTCTAGTATCACAGGAATTGTTTCTTTATTTATCTATTTTTTTTTTATCAGTTCCCATTTTACCTTCCGGTGTATGTGTATGATGAAAATATCAATTTTAATATTGTTCGAACTACAAAAGGCATTTTATAACTTGAAAGTGATATAAACAAATCAAAATGAATCAATTGAGGGGGTAACTTTCAGTGCTATATGGAACCCATTGACACGTATTAGAAGTGAAGGATGAGTAATACGATCTATAAAGGAGTTGCAAGTAATAGCTTGGGTTGTTTCGGGGGAATTTGAGGTTTTTTTCATGTGGGATTTTTTGCTTGTGTAGGTGGGGGGGTGAGGAGTGAGTTTATCTTTCCAGATAAATAAAACGATTTCTATAAAATAACAGAACAGCTGGAGGGAAGGAATGCAAGGAATAAAGAGTAAAAAGTTCCTTGATTAGTTAGATTACTTTATCCCGTCGTTCCCCCTGGGACATAAGTCACCGACAACCATCTACACTTTCTTCTGTCTTATGCAATCTTTGCCACTTGTACCCATGCAAGTCCTTTTCTCCCTACTTCCCTTTCCACGGTCTCTTCTTCACGAGTCCTTTGCTTTGTGCGTTCCTTTCAGGACATAATATCTTATGTGATTTGTTGGTTCTTGTCGCAGTATGCCCAAACCACTGTCATCCTGGATGGGTTATCGATTACCTTGTTTTCTGAGGTCTTCATAATACTATGCAAAGTTCCTCTAAACTGCGCGCGTGGGCGTTCACACGCCAGGAGAAAGGTGCGCGCAGTTG
>JAXRKP010001617.1:22500-27500 GCA_037039925.1 Doris montereyensis
CTCATTACCAAAATGAACTGCCGTATGTGTGTCTCATTACCAAACGAACTGACGTATGTGTGTCTCATTACCAAACGAACTGACGTATGTGTGTCTCTCATTACCAAACGAACTGCCGTATAAAGTTCATTACCAAACGAACTGCCGTATGTGTGTCTCATTACCAAAAATGAATACCAAGCGAACTGCTAAATGTGTGTCTCATTGCAAATGAACTGCCGTATGCGTGTCTCATTACCAAACGAACTGACGTATGTGTGTCTCATTACCAAACGAACTGCCGTATGTTGGTGTCTCATTACCCAAATGAACAAATGGCTATGTGTGTCTCATTACCAAATGAACTGCCGTATGTGTGTCTCATTACCAAACGAACTGCCGTATGTGTGTCTCATTACCAAAGCGAACTGCCGTATGTGTGTCTCATTACCAAACGAACTGCCGTATGTGTGTCTCATTACCAAACGAACCTTCGTATTGTCCTCATTACCAAATGAAGCGCCGTATGTCTAGTTGACCATACCCCGTCGGTCAATCGGAAGAGAAAGACCACTGATGGAACAGTCCCATAAAGCAAAACGCTGATTGACAGGTAGGTTGGTGTCTTCATCACATCGGTTACGTTAGTCAAGTGGGCGGGTCACTCTTTTGAGACAAATCAGATTTGAGAGTTACATACAATTAACAATACAAACGATAAACCTTCTTCTGAATAATGCTACTGCCCTTGGAGCAAGGTGGTGAGACATAAGGCCGCACCTTAAGACCAAACTCACTGAGTGTATGGCCGTCTTAACCGTACCAGCTTCGTGCCAAGCTAACGGCTCCAGCACCCATAGCCAAGCGCATCTGCTTCCTATAATATTATTGATTGTGGTACACACATGAATGGATAGGTGTAAACATTGCGAGGCTACGGCCGACTATTATCTCCCCCCCGGGTCTGAAAGGAGAAAAGATGCCTACCATGGGGCTACTCGCAGCCGTCGCAAATGCTGATTACAGTTCTCCTAACTACTCCTGGTCGTCAGTGTATAATTTAAAAAAACTCAAGCTGCGATCTTGGTACGTATATGCCTGTCTTTTCCTTCATACACCGACAATAAAATTGATTGATCTCTTAAATTGGGCGGGGGGCGGCAGAGGAGGGAAAACTGAAAGTTCAACTATGCTCCACGGCCCTGGGGACGTTGTATGGACCGGAGGTTTTCCTCGAGCTCACCGGTATTGCAGGGCTTTTAGGGAAGCAGTGGTATTACGTAAGGAACTCAGCCCATACCTTGCAAAGTATAAGCGAGGAATTTCATAATAGTATTTTTGTAAAACGTTGGGACTACCTGCTTGGAATGGCAATCAGCTGGCAAGATTTAAAACGGCGTCACCCGCATCTGACAGTTCAGCCCTTTACTATGATGCTACGTGGAGAGCATGACGTTACACGAAAACGCATCTGTCTGTATCAAATGAACTAGTTTGGCTCCGCGATGTGGAATGGTTTGCCAGACAATCTTAAAGAGAACTCTTTAAACTCATTCAAAGTTTCTCTGAAAACTTATCTTTTAACGAATGGGCTTTGTTCGTTGTTATGTTTGTTTTTGTTTGTTTGCTTTTGCTTTGTTTTTGGGGTTTTCATGGTTTGTTTTTGTTTGTTTGTCGTTGTTGTTGATGTCGTTTGTTAGAAATTGTTCGTTTTTTGGGGCTTGTTGTTGGGTGAGGGGATGGGGCGAGGTTGGAGTGGGAAGGGGGTAGGTGTTGGGTGTGTTGCTGTTTGGTATTAGATGGGGTTTGTTGTTGTTGTTGTTTTGTTTTGGTTTTCCTTGAGGAGGGGTGGAGGAGGGTGAGGGGAGGAATTTGCAGTGGAAATTGTTGGTGGAGTGTTTAGGGGGAGGAATGGATGAACAGTTGGTGCAGTTGCTATTGTTTCTCTTATTTTTCCTTTTTTTTCTCATTTTCTTTTTTTTAAGTATTTCTTGTCGTGCCAAAGAGAATCTTTGCAATGCAAATACTTTTTTTAAACAACAAAATGCCCAAGCAACACTTGTTTGGTATTTAATCTATTTAAAGGGGTTAAAGTGTTGACTTAGCTTATTCGCTTACCTCGCTCAATAATATACCCTGCCTTTTAACATGAAATATTTGGACTAGACCAATTAATTTCACTCAATAGGTGTGTTGGGCTTAGCACATAGCCCTTTCAGATACATATGAAAAGGAACTATAAATGGGCCCCCAACTTCTTGCACTATTTTGCTAGTTAAGCGTTCTAGACCATATTCACAAAGTAGGTCTACCTGTAAGTTTTAAAAATTAGAACTAATCATGAA
Organism: Doris montereyensis; assembly: GCA_037039925.1. Lineage (NCBI taxonomy): Eukaryota > Metazoa > Mollusca > Gastropoda > Nudibranchia > Dorididae > Doris > Doris montereyensis. The sequence goes on from JAXRKP010001617.1 coordinate 24,825, forward strand.
GTTCTAAGAACGTTGCGTGGACCGTAAAATCGAAATTTGTCTTTAAATATCATACATAAATAGATTGAATTTTGGCGCTACTCTTGCGGTGACAAGGTCGTGTTTATGCCATGTCAAATTTGATCTCTTTTCTTTTTCTTCTCCGATTTAATTCAGACATCCCATTATTTATTATATTATTTTTAATGCCACATTCTTTTTAAAAATGTAGTGGTTCTGAAATTAATTAATCTTACGGTGTCTCAGTCATTCTCTATTAACACAAACAACACATAGTTCTTGTTCGGGAGATGTCATCTTTCTTTCTGTTTTATCCGTTCAACGTCTACCTTCCGGTGTATGGGTTAAGATGCCCAAAATAATCTTTTGTCCAGGCTACCCTGTCGTCATTTTCTGTTTCCTTCTGTGTCGGTTAAATTTATTTGCTTTAGTGCTTCTTTTATATCTTCTTCCCACTTTCTCCGAGGTCTTTTGGTTTTTTACCTTAGATTTTAGCATTGTGCACTGATTTAACTATTCACTTATCATTCGTTCTTGTTACATACCCAAACTATCTGAGTTGGTTTTATTTCTATCATGGTTTTTATGTTATAGTTTGATCTCTTATTTTCATGCTTCTGATTTTCTCTCCTTTAAATTTCCTTACTACTCTTTTAGATATTTAATTTCAGCTACTTGTACTCTATTGTATGCCATACTGTCCAAAGTCCAAGCTTCACTACCATTGAGGATTGTAGGACAATAAACTGTGTTGCATACTACCAGTTTAGTTTTTTATTGACAATTTTTGTTTACCTATGAAGAATTTTCCTAAGATGGTCAAATTTTGTCATTGCCTTTTGATTCCCAGATTGATTTCTTCTCCAGTTTTCCATCTGGTTGAGATAGATTTTCTGTCGGGGTTAAATCGCCCAGCTTTGGTCACCCAAAACCCACCTGCAAGGCAACAGGTTATAATTTTCTTTCGGGATTAACATTAACTCCTATTGCCTTTGGGCCAGCTTGGACCTACCCCCTACCGCAAGACAGCAGGAGACTCATGGGGGGGGGGGGAGGCGAAGCTGTCTAGTTACTGTGCTTACCTGCCCACTGTCCGGGATGTCGTTGATTGTCATTGACGATTCTTAATTCTTAGTTCAGAGTGCGAAAATTAGTAAAATTCACACCTTCAAAACGTCGAGACAGACTTGACGTATGGCAAGTTATATCATGTTATATCATGTTCCAGGTCCATTTGGAACCAACGCAAACAGACATTGTTCATCGTCTATCCCTCTGTCTCCCGTTAATGCGGTATGCGTCACATGTTAGAATCCCAAGCGTCTTCCTTAGCAGGTCGACGTGTCACAAATTTGAGGTGTAAATTGTTTTCAGACGCCTCACATAGTTGATCTAGTTCTTTACCTTCCTCCTTCCTTCTTATTCCAACAACAATAGGGCGTTGATATTTAATTTTTCATGGCATCTAACATCATGTACTGAACTATTGAAGAAGGGGGAAACAACCTTTGATAAGATTGTCCTGTGTGAATTAATGCAATAGCGTTGCGTTGAATAAAAATTTTGTTTAACACGTTTAATTATATTTGATTTTTTTGATTTGCAACTCCATTGTCATTCAACTGTTGTTGTTTTTCAGCATCTGAAACGTTTTTCGAAATATTTTTTTATCTCTTAATTTACGCAACAATGACGACAACAACAACAACAACAACAACACAATATAAAAGTCTATAGTATGCTTATCTTCAAGTAAGATTATAAAATGACATGTATTAGTTAATCCGTCCCCCAAATCTGCGGCTGGTTGGCGGGCGATCCTGATAGATCTTACTTCTTTCCTTTCCTTCTCTTTCTCATTTATCTTTCATCTTCCTGTTTCTTCTTAATTCACCCTGGGATCATGGCAGGAGTGGATGGGTAAATTTCAAAAAGAAAGTAAACCCCAAATCCATATTATACATCCTCCTAAAAATAGCTATCATTCTATAAAGGAAATAAGATTGGTCACGTCAGCACATGAAAAAAGGGTGCACTTAAACAAACCTTCATGTGCAGGTCGGAAGTTGGCTCACTTTTCATGGCGAGGCGTTGCGTGCAGATTCGAAAGTCGCGGGACAGATTATCTTGGTGTCTTGATTCTTTTTTTCTTTCCTTTTTAAAAAAAAATGTTTTTATGTCTATTCATTTGTGTTTGTCTCATTTTATTCCTATGGGTTTAAATATTATTTCATGTCATTAATCACCACTTTCCACATGTCCCTTCTTACATCATTGTTTATCATTAGATGTTTTATGTTGTCTCTGCGTGTGAATGGGGTTAGTGTTTAAAATGTCCATATTATAGAGTTAATACCTTGTGTACGTGTGTGTGTGTGTGTGTGTGTTGATGTAACATGTCTGAGTGAGTAAGTGTGTGATTTTTAGAGAGAGAGAGAGAGAGAGAAGCAGAGACAGAGACTAAAGAGAGACAGAAAAAAGACAGATAGAGAGAAAAGAGAGACAGACAGACAGACAGACAGCAAGACAGACAGACAGAGACTAAAGAGAGACAGAGACAGAAAGAGACAGTCAGCAAGACAGACAGACAGAGAAAGCCAACAGAGACAGACAAACAGAGACAGAGATAGGAAGACAAGACAGAGACAAAGACAGAGAGAGAGAGAGAGAGAGAGA
>JAXRKP010001617.1:40000-45000 GCA_037039925.1 Doris montereyensis
TAGTAGTAGCATTGGCAGCAGCAGCAGCAGCAGCAGCAGTAGTAGTAATAGTAGTAGTAGTAGTAGCAGTAGTAGTAGTAGTAGTAGTAGTAGCAGCAGCAGCAGCAACAGCAGTAGTAGTAGTAGTAGCAGCAGTAGCAGTAGTAGCAGTAGCAGTAGCAGTAGCAGTAGCAGCAGTAAAAAGTAGTAGCAGTAGTAGTAGTCTTCTTTTTAGTAGTAGTAGTAGTAGTAGTAGTAGTAGTAGTAGTAGTAGCAGCAGCAGTAGCAGTAGCAGTAGTAGTAGTAGTAGTAGTAGTAGCAGCAGCAGTAGTAGTAGTAGTAGTAGTGGTTGAAGAAAAAGTAGTAATAGTAATAGAACAGTCGGGGTTGTTTGTTTGTTTCGATTTTGTTTATTTTGTTTTGTTTTGCTTTGTGTTGCTTTGTTTTAGGTTTGTTGTGTCTTTGTTTGTTTGTTTTGGGTTGTTTTCTTTTTGAGGAGGAGAGGGGGTGTCTGTAAGGATGTGTTTTTACTAAAGAATTAAGCTGGATAGTACATTTGACGTTCTTCTTGATGACAGACAAACAATCCAAAAGATTCCATTTGGACATAAAACGACAGTAAACAAAGCCCACGGGTGGGTTAGATAATATTGACAAAACTATGCGACCGCAAATCACATTCATTAGGATTCATTGTTCAAACTCCTGAACTGACAGACAGGGCAGACAACGGCTGCTCTGCATGTGTGATGAGTAATGTCCTCCCACCACGCACCACACGCAGACGAGAGTTGATGTCATCTGTTCATAACTTTTCACACATGGTTGACAACGAGGCCCAAATCGCACCACCTGACTTGTCAACTCCTTCGATATTAACAAGTCTGGTGAGAGAGACGATTATGAACCTTCATGTCTAGTCGATGATTGTATGAGCAGTAGGACAGTAGATCTAGATCTAGATCCAGTTGCTAACGTAAATTGACGGGACAATATCAACTGACAATCTGGCTGACTGCCCCCTGCTGACTAAATAATACGTGTGTGGCTTACGTAGATCGTATTAGCGGTATGGTTCCAAATGTTAGAGGCAGCGAGCGTGAGTTACCGGCTGTGTGTGTGTGTCTGTGTGTGTATGTGTGTGTGTCTGTGGGTGTGTGCGTGTATATGTGTGTGTGCGAGAGAATTATCTTATTTTATTTTATTTACCCACATCCACAACTAAGGTGATCTCGGGGTCTTTGGTAGGATTTTTTTTCGTTTTCCCCGAATACAAGGTGTTATGATCTAGATCTACACTCGGACCTCCTTTTATCGTCCGTCTCGGATTGAACTAGGTGTCGATACACCTACGTGGTCCAGGGGAAAAATTTTACTCGAAAAAAAATCCAGAACATTTTCCAGCATTTTGAATCCACGACCTTGGATTGAGATGTCATGTGGGACTAGGTATAAGTGCATTTCGACCAAAGGGATAATGCATACCTCGTTTTCCAACGATGAAGGACTAGACAGTGATCTCATTTCACGCACGGAGCAGTCATTCTTGCAGATCAGACTTCAAATACAACACGAAAAGTGTAAGAATATAATGTACACTTCAGATTTACCCTACTAAAGAATTATCTTTAAAAAGCACGGTGAAAAGGTAAACATAAATTATTACATAGTTTTATATATATGACAATCAAGATAATAAAACAATGACAGACGAAAGAGACAGTTACGAGCACATCAAGTAAGAGAGAGTGAAGAAGAAAGCCAGATGGAAATGAAAGGGCGCAAGACCAGGAACAGGACAGGACAGAGATAGTTTCGGTCTTCAGCGAGAAAAAGACGGACAATGAAAGTGACTGATACGATATAGAAACAGCACTAAAGTGGTGCTGAAACAGGGTCACTGGCCTGACGACTCACTACGCAATTTGCGCTTAAAGAGCAAACCTTAAAACAAATAAACAAACAAAAATGTAAACAAACTAACCCACCAAAGAACTACAATACAAAAAATAGTCAAAAGAGAGGTGATTATTATGATCATGTTCACCATCAACAACCTTGTCAACATCCTCATATTCCTTATTATCATGTGCATCATCAACAACCTTGTCAACATCTTCATATTCCTTATTATCATGTTCACCATCAACAACCTTGTCAACATCTTCATATTCCTTATTATCATGTTCAGCATCAACAACCTTGTCAACATCTTCATATTCCTTATTATCATGTTCAGCATCAACAACCTTGTCAACATCTTCATATTCCTTATTATCATGTTCAGCATCAACAACCTTGTCAACATCTTCATATTCCTTATTATCATGTGCATCATCAACATCGCGGTCATTATCTTCACCATTTAATAATATTAATCTTCTTCTTTGTCTTTTAGCTTTCCCCAATAGGGTCGCCATAGCAGATCATCCTTCTCCACTTTCTCAAATCCTGTTTGTGTCCATCCCTTGCACCGACTATCTTCATGTCTTCCTGTATGAATGTACATATATCTTCTTTTTGGTCTTCCTCTCCCTTCTGCCCTGTCTGTCCATCCACAATGCCTTCATCTATCCAATATACGCCCAGAGCTCTATGAGTTGTTGGCGCAATAAATGTGCACTATTATTACATGTATTATCACTATTATTATTATTATTATTATTAGTAGTAGTAGTAGTAGTAGTAGTAGTAGTAGTAGTAGTAGTAGTAGTAGTAGTAGCAGCAGCAGTAGCAGTAGCAGCAGCAGCAGCAGCAGCAGCAGCAGCAGTAGTAGCAGTAGTAGTAGTAGTATCATCATTATTATTATTATTATTATTATTATCATCATCACCGTTATTATTAATATATGCCATATCCCTTCTCATTACATGTCTGTACCATCTCAACCTGTTTTTCCCAACTTTACCTCCTAGTCTACAGACCTGCGCCCCCCCCTTTATACCCCCCTTGTATGCGTTCCTGCCGAGTTGTGTCCAACCTTGACACACATAAGAGAGCTGCAACATCAGTCACCTCTGGCCCTACTTCTTGTCTTTTTGTCAGGGCAACGGATTCTAGGACAAACTCGTCCCATTGTTCCTGTTTTGCTTTCCTCACTTCCTCTTTTGTGATAGTTCTTTTACTCACATATTCTAATATGGCATCGCTTTTTGCAAGTGTTTCTTCCAGGCATCATTTTTTTCTTTGATCTTAGTTTTGATATTCTCATTCCACCATGCTGTTCTTTGCCTGTCTCCTTTAATTTGTTTCCCACCACAGACCTCTTGAGTCTAATTATTATTATTATTATTATTATTATTATTATTATTATTATTATTATTATTATTATTATTATTATTATTATTATTATTATTATTATTATTATTATTATGTACATTTCTATTGCGCACTCATCCCTACAATGGTAAGGCTCTAGGCGTATTACATTTTTTAAAAATATATATTATTACACTTGTTACATATATGAATTTCATACATCAAGCTACACGAATGTGCAATTTATGACAAGAAAAACCGACAATTCAAATAAGAACAAAAATGTCGTTTAACAGTAAACGTCATGAATTCATATTACACAAACACACACACACACACACATACACACACGCACACAAACACGAAACTTCTTTCACACACAGGATGAATACAGAATTATGCAATTTTTCTTTTAAGAAAGTAAGTTTTTATAAACTAGTTAAAAAGATGTGTCTTTGTGATTTGGACTAAAGAGCTCACTTGAGAATCATAGAAGGTTCAGAGTCAAAAATAGTTCTCAAGTTTTTCACCTTATTTATCATATTGATTTTACTTTCCCTAAATCTATGCTAATCTGATTTCTTTTCACCGATCGTCTTTTCGAACCAATTTTTATTACTTCTATTTTTCTCAGCATTAAGTTTTAATTTGTTTGCTTCCACCCATTCCTTCGTTTGTTAAATATACAACGCTTTTTTCTGATGATTTCATCTAAGCCAACGTCGATATCAACATTGTACAATTGGGTATCATCAGCACATTGATGGTAATACATTGAATTTTCTTTAAAGATTTCAGACAGTGGGCTAGTGTACATGACAAAAATAATTGCCCTTAGCACAGACTCTTGCGGCATGCCATATTTGAGATGGAATTCTCTGGGTCTACAACTTTCTATAACAATAAACCGTTTTCGGTTCAAAAGATTTGAATTGAACCAAGACAGCACTGTGCCCGATGTGCCAAACGTTTGCATGACGCCTCTGAAACAGAAAGTGATGATCGATGGTATCAAATGAAGCCGAATGATCTAAAAGATTTAAAAGCGTAATCGAGCCTTTATCAATTGCATTCAATAGATCATTTAAAACTCGTAACAACGAGGTTTCATTGCTATGGTTAGCTCGATATGCAGATTGGAATGGTTGTTGTAGAAAATGTTTGTCCAAATGTGATAACAATTGTTTAAGTCCAATTTTTTCTAGGATCTTTGATAAAAATGGTAAATTGGAGACGGGTCTGTAATTTTTTAGTATTTCAGGGTCAAGATTTGATTTCTAAATAAAATGATCTTAAAAGAGCAGTTTTGTAAATATCTGACACAATACCTGTCTTGGAATCATTTACAATCAAAGTTATATATGGTACTATTTTGGCAGTACATGTTTTAAGTAGGGTAGCTAACGGATCAAGATCACAGAACTTTGATTTTGATGAAAAAATAATGTCTTTAACTTCCTCGTCTGAAACAGATCTAAAAGACGAAATGATGTCTCCTACAAATTTAGACATATCAATAACAATATCTGGTTCCTTAAGTTCAATGCGAATCTGGTCGATTTTATTGCTGAAAAAATCCCGAATGTATCTGATAGCTCTTTTTTGAAATTTGTGTTCGTAAGTTGGCTCAGGAGTAGATGTCAAAGATAAAGCTAGAGAATGAGTAGGCCTCCTACCCCTAGTGCATAAAAGGCATGAAAAACTACTAGAAAGTTGAAATTTATAAGTCCACGGCTATTAGAGGTAAATGTTGAACCAAAGGG
>JAXRKP010001617.1:50000-52500 GCA_037039925.1 Doris montereyensis
TATTATTATTATTATTATTATTATTATTATTATTATTATTATTATTATTATTATTATGATTATTATTATTATTTTTTATTACTTTATTATTATTATTATTATTATAATTATTATTATTATTATTATTATTATTTATAATTATTATTATTATTGTTAGTAATATTATTATTAATATTATTACTAGTAGTATTTATAGTTGAAGTAGTAGTAGTAGTACCATTAGTACTAGTAGTAGTAGTAGTAGTAGCAGTTCTGTTAGTAGTAGTAGTAGTAGTAGTAGTAGTTTCTTAGCTACACTTGTACACAGTACCATTAGCTTAGTAGTAGTAGTAGCAGAGTATTTCTTAGTACGTAGCTGTAGTAGTAGTAGTAGTAGCTAGTGCTAGTCAGTAGTAGTAGTAGTAGTATTAGTATTAGCATTAGTAGTATCATTGCTTAGACAGTTGTATAGTATTTCTTACGTACTAGTAGTAGTATTAGTAGTAGTAGTAGTAGTAGTAGTAGTAGTAGTAGTAGCAGTATTAGTAGCATTTAGTAGTAGTAGTAGTAGTAGTAGTAGTAGTAGTAGTAGTAGTTTTCTTACGACAGTAGTAGTAATATCATTTCTTACCAAGACTTGTACGTTAATACCATGAAATAAACTACTATTATTATTAGATTATTTTATTATTATTATTATGATTATTATTATTATTATTATTATTATCATCATTCATCATCATCATCATCATCATCATCATTTCATCATCATCATCATCATCATCATCATACCATATGTAACTGACCTAAAAACTCACCGATTGTCTTGAATTTGTCTTGCAAATTGTTAACATTCGTATGTGTTTTACAGTGCATTCGACCTTGTGATTTACACCTACTTTTATATGACGTTTTACCAGTTCTAAGGATATAAGTTCGAAGCATTTTTATTCAAGGATTCATTCGACATTTCATACTTGGCTCCATGGTTTTTATCAAAATCATTAACGTTCACCACCTCCATTTTCTTTTATTGAGCATAAGAGTACTACTCCACTATATTATTATTCTTCACGTCTCTGACTATTTTTACCACCAACTGTACGCCAACAAATCACACAGAACAAAACACACTTGACCAACGCGGCCATTGTACTCCACAGCGCACAATCGAGACAATCGTCGGACACCGTCCCCCAGCATTGAAACATTTCAAACAAATTCACTTTCTAGCCTGACGCACATAATCACTGACAACAATAACAACATTCACTGTAACAACAACACACATCTGAACAACTCTCCTTGACTCAACGCGACCTGTCAATCATTCCAAGCAAGACAAAAATGCCAGTATCAGAACAACGGATGTATTTTCTCATGGTCGTCTATTTCAATTCTCGGTCTTAGAGAAATAAGACCCTTCAGATTTATACTTTTATAAATGAAACGAAGGCCGACATAATTTTTATAACAGAAACATATCTGAGAGAGCAAGGAGATGAGCTCTCTCATCACAGAAATGATGCCAAAAGGCTAATAACTTCCACGGCGAAGCGAGGAAAACAAGGACGGAGGTCGTAGCCATCGTGTACAGGGACTCGTTCCAAATAACCAAATGTAAAGAAAATTTCTCAATACGACACTTTTGAACATTACAAATAATAATCAACACACCCCATTGTGCCTTATTCTGATACAGTGTGTCTACCATCCCCCGCCAAGCAAAAAGAACTGCCACACCATCAGCAAATTTGAACAGAATTTTTCTGACTTTCTTGATTCCATTAACAAAAAAAACAACGTCTACATGTTAGGGGACTTTAACTATCACCTTGAAAAGTCAACTAATTCATCTGTAAAGAGCTTAATCACACTGATTGACGAACACAGTTTCCAACAACTTGTCACTGACGCAATACATGAGAAACAACACATTCTAGACTTAGTTTTAACGAGAAGCGATTTAGTCAAATCTATAGTAAAAGTGTCAGAATGTTGTATATCAGACCACTACGCCATTTCATTCAAAATCAACGTAAACAAACCCAAGACAACGAGAGAAAAGATCATCTGCAGAAACATTAAAGGCATTGACATCGACACCTTCAAAGAAGACCTTTTTAATTCATTTTCAGACAGGACACCGGAATCAGCAAATGACTTTGATATTCCTCCGAACAATTCTCGACAAATACGCTCCACTTCGAGAGAAACTCGCCCCAATAAGGACTGCAGCGCCCTGGATCAACGAGAGAGTTCTGAACGGAAAGAAAAAAGAAACGAAAAGCCGAGAGACTGTGGAAAAAAAAACTGGATCGATGTTCATAAAAACATTTTACAGACAAGAAATTAGTTCTCTTGCTAATGTTATTAAAGAAGAAAAATCAATTTATTTAAACAAACAGATACAAGACAGGGAATCAAGTTCAGACCTCTATTCAATCTGCAATGACCTTTGGGTAAAAAGAATGTACAGTACTTACCAACTAACATCCCGGTGAGTGAACTATTATTGAAG
>JAXRKP010001617.1:57500-107392 GCA_037039925.1 Doris montereyensis
TATTCTACAAAGCCGACCGACAATTTAAAAACAAAAATTTCATGATTTCTCAATAGTCTTACACTAGATGAACTACGAAAATAGTTTGATGCGATATTACGTTATTAGATCCCAGAGAATAGAAATTCGTTTTGTCCGACCAACGTTAAGCAGATCGCTAGTAGTCTCCTGGTATTCTCACTCTCATTTAGAGTTAGCTATGATTTTTTTCGTGTCTTATACAGGATAAATGGCTGAAGGAATATGTTTTCTTTCAATCCAGATCATAAAACCGCTTCACGATTTTTCAACTGTTTTTTCAGCTCATACTGTGTGTTCATTTGCAGACCACAATTGTTACATAATAACGAAAATCTCAAAACCTGTCTCAGACCTCGCCAATTTTCTTTGGAACAATTTTCTTTCACATGGAATTAAAGAAAATAGAATAAAAGGTCGTTGACCTCACCCCACCTTAAGGGGAAAAGGACTTATTAAAAAGAGGAAATGTCAACAGTCTCAATTGCTGACGTTCGCACCAAAAAAATATTAAAACAAACAAATTGAAATCAAATTTCACAATATTATGTTTTGTATATCTGCGATGTCAAAGCTATACATGGACCAATTGTTAAGAAGATTCAGCATTAGACTTTGAGAAAGATTAATTGAAGAGTTCAAGTTATCATTGGGTCCCATTTTTGTGAAACCTGCCAAATGCCGGTTTGTGCTCTCTGTTCATCGCACCCCAGAATTTCCTGTTTGCCTAACAAACCTCTCAGCGCAATGCCTGACATTTGCTGAAGGAAGGGACAGGTCAAGAGAGGCCTGAATATTCCTCCTTGTTACCCTCTTACTGTCTTACGCTCATCCTCTTTAAATCTATATTTAAAATTTATGCTTCCTGTTGATTAACAGTTAACCATTTGACATAGGACGCTGTTCAGGCTCATGTTTAAGTTCAAAAGGCCTTCCCGGTTGAGTCTTTTTCATATGAGTGTGTCCATTATATTTGTCTTGTCAAAGAGTAGTAACGATGCTAACAGCTGTACTATGCAGAAGTATATAACTTTCATTTATTGGTGCACGCCTATTGTAAAATGGAATTATTCTACTAGGACAAGTCCATAGCTAGAGGGGTGTAAATGAGCTGGTCTGTTTTGAGAGTGTGTGTAATTGAACTGATAATAAGAATGTGTGTTTTGTACAAATACGTAATTGGTCTTGTTGTCTCCTGCAAATTGAAAAGAATGAATTCATCCGAGTTTAGCTTGGCTTGGCTGGAGACCAGATGATCGCCATGACCCTAAATTCAATAGTTTGGTGATGGCCTGGTCAGAAGTCACACTTCCCCGTAAACTCGTAAAACCGTGGGCAGTCTCGCACTGCGGCGATGACTGTCAGCGAGCCAACTAGCATGTTAATAATTGATATCTTGATGACAGAAGGAATGGTTGGATTGATAGGAATACCACCACCAAAGTTTTTAATGAGGAATGAAATTAAAATTTAAAGTGAAAAAGGAATTTCACTAGTTTCAATGAGGTCTCCTCCTAATTACAATTGATTAAATGAGAACCTAGTGAAAAACAATGCGAGGAAAGGGGAGGTTCTCCCCTTGAATAAGAGTCATAAGATAAATACAGTAACCTAATAAAATACATGTTTTTTTATAATACTAGTGCAGCAACCCGTTTACAAAACGGATAAACATTGCTAGAGATCTATTTGAATGTTCAAATCTAAATGATTGATTATTTCATAAACAATTTCCTCCAGTTCATTTTGATGATCCTGTTTGTAAATTTGATGCAAACTTGGGTTTATCACCATCTTCTATAACAACGCATTTAAGTGACCTCATACGATGGTGGACCTCACCATTAATCTAGAAAGGCTTCTGTACTAGTATCTAGATCTGGTTTAGACAAACATGGGCTAGCGGGCGAAGACTGTGAATGTTTGAATCACATTGGTCTTGGTTTACTTACAGATCTATTAGATGACAGAATTTTACTAAATGTACGGCCAAAATTCTTTTGAAAAAATGGCCAAAATGGATTTAATGTCTCTTAGTAACAGCACGTCTTTAAACCACTAAATGCATTTATAAGGTTATAGAATGATGAATTTGAAAGGATTAGGCTGCAAAACCCAATCACCAAACGTCAAATATTATTAGGTACAGCCATTTACGCTAAATGACTCAAACTGGTATAATTACATTGACTTCCTTTCATTTATTTACTACGGTACAACAGGAAGCAAGACTTCAAAGTCTTCATGGCTGCCTTCCTTCGTATAAATAATTCAAGACTCAAATGGCAGGAGTAAAGGTATAACAACTGTTACCATAATTCTAGGTAGAGGGGGAGTGTTACTTATTTTAGACTTACACAGTTTGCAATTTTTACCTTCGATAGTGCATGAAACAAAGTTCATGCATTGATTTGGGAAAGAATACAAACAGTAAAAACAAATGATGGATTTTTCTTTTTAATATTTATTTGTGCATGTAGTTTGTTTTAACAAGCTGATATATTCTGCATATATGTGTGTGTGTATTTTACAGAGAAGATTTTTACTAATAAATGTTATAAATAATTTGAGATAGTAAATTATTTCACATGTTCTGACTAATTATTCTTTGTTCTTTTTCAGGGATCATCAGATGTTATCAAAAGCGTTTATTAGTGTATCTCTTGTCTGTCTTGTTGTTCCATTCATACTCTCATTTGTTTCTCAACAATCAGAAAAAGCTGAGGTATGTGCAGTTTTTATTTTAAAATTTTCTTTTCAAAATTGTTTTTATTTGATTGCCAAAGAAATGCATACTTTTTATGAAAGAGATTTTTTCATTCACACTCACATCTATCAGCATCAATGTTCTGGGGTGTTTTTAAACGATAATAATGTGCCTTTAGTCTAAGAGGTTGTTTTATACATTAGTGATCGCCTAAATGCCGGTGCTTGGGAAGCAAACAAAACGGGCATTTAGCGAAACGGGCATTTAGACGAAAGTAGATCAGGGGGCAATAATTTGGGGGTAGGCCTATGTCTGTGAAGTTGGCTTTCCTTAGTGACTTGTCAATTTCATCAGATTTAAAGCTTCTTTTGTAAATCATTTTCCTAGTTTAATCATTTTTATTTTCAAGATATAGATCTGAGTGTAGCTGTATATAATTTAAGTTGCTGCTATGGAGGATAAAGAGAAAAAGACCTGATCCAGTGTTTCCTCATTAACTGGCATAACCCAACCACAATCACATGACTCATTTAATCACGAGACCTATGACTTATGTAATTATGCAAATTTGGATGAGAAAACTGGATAAGAAAAGCATCATCAACCGTATCAATGTGTGCATAAATTAACACAATCATTCAACTCCTTTGATTCATGCTAAGATTAAGACAAACACACAGACATGGATAAAGATTCATAGCCAGATTATTGGTTTTGGAAAAATCATCAGCTGTACGGTGTAAAAATTTAATGCGAGAAATAGGGACAGCTGACTCTGCGGTGGTGAAGGCCCGGATGGGTTGACGGTCCCTCGCTACGAAGACCAGTGACATTGATACGGCCACGCGGGGGGGGGATAAAACTGTTCATACTTTGTTCCTCAATCGCAATGAGGCTCCCAGTCTAAAGACGCCAGGTGATTGCATGCCACTTACTACATCAAGAAAGAGATGTGGGCGGAGTCCGGAAGACTTCAATTCTAATTGCCCGATGACAAACCAGTGATCTAATGACAAAAGGATGTGTTGTACAGTGGGTGGAGTTATGAAGAGAAGACTGGTCAATGTTTGGTATTAGGGCCTACAATGGATAGGTAATGAAGGGTGGTTGCAATGCATACAAATTGTTGACGGGCATTTATAAACCCTATTAGATTAGCGATCAGATTACAGTGTATGATAAAGAAACGGAATATTTAATCAATTACAGACGTATTTTACAATACTTTGGAGAAAAAGATAATTGCAGTTGCCGTTGAGACCAGGCATTTAGGCGAAAAATCTTGGTTTTGAAACGGGCATGTAGAGGGGCAATTTATATATTTGAAAAATCAGTTTCACATTGAGATTATAGGCATTTGGGCGGCGGGCATTTGGGCTGTCACTACTGTAACTCTATTTTGTAATATTTAGCTACATGTGCAGCTCTCCCGTAATAAGGGGTATTCACAAAAAATGACAAGGTAAAAAAATAAATGTGTATCCCCATAACCAAAAGAATGCATCACACAGTACTGCCAATCATGTCTTATAGAAGGTTTGAAGCGCTGGGTTCCATCAGATCTTCACTTCATGATGCAAAGAAAGACAATTTTAATATGTCAAGGTAATGAGTGAAAAAGATATTTTGCATACATGTTTTTTCTTCTGGTTAAGATTCATTTCTCTTGTAATTGTGCATAATTTTAATGTCAACGTAAAAATTTTAATCTTTCAAAGATAAAGTTTAATTTTCAGTCTGGAAATGATTTTGTTCTTTAGATTACCATGTACTTTGCTTTATCTTACTTTTTATTCCTTGCCATGTTGCTTGCCTTATGTTTGTTTTTTGAAAATCACACCTTTCTAACCATTTCAATTTCATGTCATTCTTTCTTTATTTTTTTCTCTGTTTTTGAACAGGCAAATTCTCTGTTAGAGTGGCTTGGAATTCGCTTCACAGGTATTTATCCCAGCTCTAATTGTACCTCTTTTCTTGACAATGGTAATGTAATAGTAATAGTTATAATAAAAGTTTTACTGTTTTGTTTTGTTGATGAATGTATCATTGGCCAAATTTTAAATTCATGAAACTCTTGTGTCAAGGAAAAATAAACTCTTAAATACTTGGAATACCAAGTACTCGTGGATCATTATCACACATCTATGTTGACATAATTATTGACTAATTCATTAGAGAAAATGGGGCTGAATCAGTTTTTTACCACTAGTGAAATGTAAACATTAAATAGAAATTTACTGATTTAGGGGGATAAGCAGCATCAAAATATTTGTAAAATGCATGCATGTGTGTGTGCAGTATGATAAAGATTTTATGGCTTGTTGATAAGTGTATGAATCTCTTAGAACTAAACTTTCGTTTCTATCAAACTATTTTTTTATGTAATATTATTACACAAAACTAGTGCCTTCAGCCAGTGGTTAGGCTCCCAGACTGGGGATCATGAGGTTCGGGTTTGAATCCCCAGCAAATCTAAGTCCGGTGTTATATTCTTAGGGCAAACACTTACCACGCATTTTCCCATTCAACCCAGGTGCAAATGGGTACATTACAAACACTAGCTTGGGAGTAAAACCTGCGCCAGATTAGTATGGGTGTCCATGAGGTGATTACAATCACCTGTTCCCTTCACATCATTGAAACTGAGATAAGCTCCGGCTAGGGCCAAAACAGCCTTGAAGGAACTTTACTTTTATTTTACTTTAACCCGAATCTACATAATAAGACTAATTAATTAAAATGTACCCTTATCTGAACATTTTAATAGACCTCATTGTCAACTGTATGCAGTTTTTTTTATGAATGTGTCAATAATATTACAGGTTCTCTTCTTGGGACCCTTGTCACTACACTATCTTGATGGTGTCTTCAGATTATATTTAGGTGGGTATTGTTTCAAAATGTTTTGTTTTGTATTATTGTCTTTTTTCCTTTGTCCAAAATTACAAAGAAGAAGAATTTGTCAGATAATCTGTTTCTTACACATTATATTTATAATAAATCTTTTCATTCGCTTCATTTTCCACTGCAGCCGTTGTGCTCCAATGGCATATATTTCATTTATAGGCAGATTAATAAAGAAGAGTATTTGTGTGTGAAAGTAGTAATCTGTTTGATGGTGACAGACGTTGGAAAAAATTCTTCTTTTTTTCCTCATTATTTTTTCCCACATAAGTAAAAGTGATTTTAGTAAATATAAACATTGTAACTGTGGCATCTTGTCAAGCTCTCTCTTTTTTATTTTTTCTCTCTTTTTTTTTTTTTTTTCATTAAGATGTCCTGAGACACACCACTGCTATATTCTTTTTTTTTTTCCAATTTTATTTTGATTATTAGATGTTGCTAATTTTAAATTCTTCTGGAACTAATGGCTACTCAATAGATGACTTTGAGAGAGTCTGAAGGATGCACTTTTTGATGTCATGCTTTTTCTTTGAGGCCTTGGAGGGGTTAATCAATAATTAATTGAAAGACTTAATTTCACTGATATCATGGTAACAATTTGTTTCATTTTGTGGATGCTTTTTTCTTGTTCCCCCACATTTTGCATTAATTTTTGTTTTGTTTGATGTTTCATATATTCCAACAGAATCAAAGTATTGACAAATTCATTTTCAGAACTACTTATGGCTTAGAAATCACATAGTAGTAAGTGGCTGTTTTTCCTATATATATGTGCTTAACATAAATTTGTAGTGCATATTCTGTTGTACGGCAGAAAAATATCGGATCTCCTATTTCTCAGTTGCAAAGATAGATGCCATTGTATATTTGCATTGATGAAGCAAGAGTCGAAATTTAGATCTTTCATATAGGCCTAAGATACAGCATCGCCGCCGACATGAGACAAGACAGGGATGAGAGTGACAAGTGGCAGAACATTCAATTAGATGTTACTGTCACTCACACTGAATCTAATAAGCAAAGGGGTTGGTTGAAGCTATGTCTGCAAATATACTGGTCATTACTAGATAAGGGAAGATCAGTGTCTATCAAAACATTTCAATACTACAAACTATCTCTGATAGTGAACTGGTGCTGACAGAGATAGATCTAGCACATTTAGGTCAGCCTGAAACAGCAGTTCCGATAGTACAATTGTGGCTATGATTTTGTAAACTTTAATAATTCTAGTAATAGCAATGTCTTTATGATGTAATAGTAATGTCTTCCCATGACCAATATTGATTATGGCACATAACCCACCATGTACATTATTAGGCTCGTTTTGTGACTCAAGTCGCTTTCACAGTGACAGTGGTGTTTTAGGAAATTCTCACAACCTAATCCATTTTTTTTTTATAATCGCAACTTTATTTCTATTGTCTTCTCGTCTATTTAGGAAATAACACCACTGAAATACATATATTCATTAAATACAGAAATATAACAATAAAAAGATAACGAAGCAATGTGTTGATTAAGTAGATTTATGCCAATGATCAACCTGAGGCATCTTCCAGAATAACTGAATGGATGAGAACAACCTAACGCCATTTTTGTGTTTTACCAAATGATTATGTCTATTTTGTAGTAACTGATAAGAATGGTATCCAATCTCATTTCTGTTGTGTGGCAAAGAATAATCGCTGCCTTATAAATTGAACTTCATGTGGATGTATACATCTAGAATATTATAGACACAGTGATCTGCTGGAACCATTATCAAATTTGTCATCTTGATTAAGCTAAAGAGTAATTTATGTTATATACCCTTGTGCTTAAAGAAATATTGGTACAGTAGTGACGGTTTAAAGGCCCATCGCCATCATAATACCGGTTTGCCTAAATGCCAATAATCTCAGTGAAACCAATTTTTTCTTATAAATTGTCCCTCTAAATGCCTGTTTCAAAATCGAGATTTTCAGCTAGATGCCCGGTCTCAACGGCAAGTGCACATATCATCTTCTCCAAATTATCATAAAGTATGTCTGTAATTGATTCAAATTTTTTTTTTCCCTCATACATTCATGTAATCTCTTTTTAACTCCGCCCACTGTACGGCATAGCCATTGTGCCATTGGACCACTGGTTTGTCACTGGGCAATAAGAATTGAACAGTCTGCCGGACTCTGCCCACGAGTATTTTTTTATGTCGTAAGTGGCATGAAATCACCTGGCGCTTTTAATAGACCTGGCGCTCATTGCGATCGAGGGACAAGGTGTTAACAGTTTTATTGCTCCTCTGTCTGGCATTGGCCGTATCCATTGTGACGAGCAATAGTTAACAAACCCATTAAAACGGGGCATCGAAATACGGTCTTGCAAAGAGCATGGTTAATTAAAATCACAAACAAGGGAGGTAAATGTTGAATTTCTGCACCATGCTTGATGAACTCACTTGCTGATCCCAACCAGCCAGCTTTGTTGAAACATGAAGTTCCAGTATATCAATGGTTTTCGTATATTATTGGTGAAACTGTTTTAAAACGTAATTTTCAGAAGAAGCAAAGACAGTATCAAAACATTGAATAGGGGTGCAAACACTATTCTTTAATAACTATTCTAGTCTTTAGAATGTAATAAAGGTGGAAAACTTTGTTGTGCACAAAATGGACTTATAAGACTAGAGTTGTACTTTTTGAAAGTTCTTAACAAGTAAGTCCAGTCCTTAACTTACAAGGTTAGAAATTTAAGGTGAGTAGAAAAACGAAAAATCTTTGTTTAGATTATGTGTGTAAAATGAGCTTTTCTAATTGTTCAAAACCTCTAATAATTATAAATACACAAAAGAAGCATGCGTTTTATCATTGAAAGGACATATCTCTCATCCCATACATTGTGGACTTGCGCGCCATTAGACAGTTTCATCAACGATATGTATAAAGATTACGCTCCCTTTTTTTAGCGTATACAACTAAGTTTTCATAACAACTCACTAATGTATTAAGCATAATTACAAGATATCACTTTTTAAATGTTAAATTTCATTTTTGGTTTTTCTCTATATTTCCTATTCACTATAGGCACCACTTTCAGAAGAATTTATCTTCAGAGCTTGTATGCTGCCTCTCCTCATACCAGCCTTAGGGCCTTCTTGGGCCATATTTATTTGTCCTTTGTTCTTTGGTGTAGGTAAGACCATTTTTTAAATATCGTAATTGTTATTTATGTATTGTATGCATTTGTGAGATTTTTTCTCTTGGAAAGAAGCGCTCCTATTTGAAAATTAAAGTTTTAACATCTATGTGGGTGGTTTGGGAATGACCCGGTAGTCCAGAGGCAAGATATCAGCCTTTCAACCTAAAGGTCGTAGATTCAAACCCCGGCGGAGGTTGAAATAAAGAACTTCTCAAGTTTTTTTCAAGCAAAAACTACCACCCTGATTCGGGTAGATGGGTCGACACCTAATCTCATCGGAGATGGTTGATAAAAAGGAGGTCCCATGTGCAGATCACAACACTTTGTGCATGCTAACGATCCCATGGCTGCTTACAGGGCAGTCCAGGCAAAATTATAAATCCTATCAAAACCCCCTTAGTTGTGGATGTGGGTAAAATCAAATCAAATCAAATTCGGTGTGGTTTGGGGACATTATACTCTTTGTTGATAAATTTGTACCAAAAGGATGAGGTATTTTGCAACATGGTAAAGACATGGTGAAAAGTGAGCTTGACTGGTTTGTCTGCGAGCAGATTGCAGTTATAGACAATTAGAATGAGACAGTCGAGTTTTAGTTTTTTTTTATTTCATCATTTTTGTAAACTCATATTTTTTACTTTCTTTGTCTTAGCTCATTTTCACCACATGATTGACAAGGTGGTTCAAGGTCACTCTGATGTGTCTGACGCTTTTAAACAATCTTGTAAGTTTGAAGGTTTATAGCTTTTCTTTTTAAATAAACATATTATTTTCAATTGAGTTTCATATTTGATTGATACATGGTCATGCTAATTTAGACTTAAGATGTACCTTTTTTTTCTTGTCTTTTTCTTTCTTTTCTTGTTACCAGTTGATTTTTTCAGTTGGATAAAAAATGCAAAGTTAAGTTGTTATCTATTCCTTATTTTCTTCTTCATTCATGTGTTTTGTTTTGTTTTGTTTCGTTGGTAGTTTAGGTTGAATTTTTCCCTGTTAGTCTGGTGCAAGGTCAAAAGGCTTGATGATTTAATTTTTATAAAAGGTTAGAAAGTTACATATTTGATTTCTGTATCATTCATCAGTTATTCTCTTTGGTTGGAGGTGTATTTTAATTGTCTTTTGTTTTGTTTTGTCTTCTTTTTTCAAGGGAGTGAGGGGAGGTTGTTTTTGTGCTGTTTAAAGTGAAAATTTGTTCCTGGTAAATATATATTTTTTATCTTTTCTTCGTATTTCAACTTGCTTACACAACAATATTTACATATTCAGCATTCTTGTTGAGAACTGGTAAGCCCAACTTTGGATTTTTGTCCAGCTCAATTTTCAATTGATAGCTTAATCTAAAAGATGAGATGTTGATAGTTACAAAAAATGTATTTCTTTTACAAATTACAACGTTTTTTAAAAAATCTGTTCTTAATTTATTCTTCATTTGATCAGATGAATCAAACAAAAGAATTATTTTTTTTGCTTTTGAGACCTAAAGTTTGCCTCTGCCAAAACAATTCTATTTCATTGTGAAAAATAAGGCACAAGACAATGCAAATATTTGGAAAATAAGATTGTAGCAAGTTAAGTTAATAACAATTGAAGGATATGATTTTTTATGATAACCACAACAAGACTTTCTTGTTATCATCGAAAGCTATTTTCTTTAACTTAAGAAAGCGTGTAGCCTATGGCTGGAATCACTTAACCCATACATGCCTTACCTTTGAATATGAAGGTAGAAATGGACACTGACCAGATGATTGCCAGTTTCAGTCACTAGCTGAAGCACGGTAAAGCAAGGCATGTAGTCATAGCGTGTGTGGGAAAGACTCATGCCGTTATCATTGCATAATAGATGTGATTTTCTGAAAGATAGATGAATCTTCGGTAGCGAAAAATGTTGTTCCATACATGGCATTGGAATCCTTTCCCTTGTGTTCAAATGCATTGTAACTTAGCTCACTCATACTGAAACGAAATTCGTGAGTTCTGACTCTCATAATTCTTCACATTTATATTATGTGAAATAGGAAAGTCACTACAAAATCTTTGATCAATGTAGTCACTCAACCCCTCCTTCCCCCTGTACCATCCTCTACCAACTCATCTACCTATCATATATCATAGACCTTCAACCTTTACAAGAGCTGCAAGTTTCTTTTGTCATGACACAAAGTTAGCAGATGTCGGTGTTTCAAAAGTTTCTATGGCATCATAGTGACTAGCAAAGCACAAGGGAAAGTGGGTGGTTGAGACAAGATTTCTTGTGGGAAATTCCTTTTCAACATACAATTGCGGCGGTCTAAGAATACGCCTTGGGAGATTGAAAAATCGTCCTGGTAGTAGTAGGCAGACCATGATAGTAAGGAAACGCAAACAAATGAATAAAGAAAGGTTATGACTATGATTAAATCCTATTTTGACGCAACCTGTAGATCAATCATACAATAACCATTTGTCAGTTTAACTAGGGACAGAGCAGGCAGCCTTGCCCTCTCTCCAAATTGTTGACACTTTTATCACATCCATATCAATGCCACTGGCCTGTGCTTGGTTGCTGCCTACAACATCACTCTCAAATTCTTCAAGTCACTGTCACAGTAAATTATCACGACCCTAGTGGTTTGTTAATTCATCAAAACCACCATCCACAAACCATTGCTGTTTCATATTCAATAGCCATTATAGAAAGATTCTACAAACGTTTGCTTTGATAACAATCAATTGGACAATGATGTGGAACATATTCATACTTACCACTTACTTTTCATGGTCCAACTTTCTTCTATCTCGAAGGCAGAAAGTTTCGTCATTGGTCAGTATTACACATTCACCCAGGCGTACACTTTTCAATTGAATAGTATTGAAATGGGAGGAGCAATCAAATTACTGTTCATGAAAATGGATGTCTTCACAGATGGCATGGTTGAACAATCCAAGAAGTTGCTTTCTGTTGGTCAAATATACTGCAGGTTTATTGGCTAATTAAAAGCTGGTGCCAATCAAGTAAATATGTCATATTGAGCTTAGTCAATTATGACGGTGTGAAGTGATCCGCAAAAGCCATGGCCATTCCTAAAACACACATGTATGTCCAGTGCACTTCTCAGGTAAAAATAAATACCATACGTTTATATCAGCACGCTTTTTGAGTTAATTCTGTTGTTTTTTTCTTGCTTATTTTATGTTTACTCTTATGTTATCTTTTATTTAAGGTCACCTCATGGCGCCCAGTCATTGCACATGCCTTTTGCAACCACATGGGATTCCCTTCATTCGGAGAAGTCCTTGGATATCCCTCTGGTTTTCGTCACAAACTTATGACTCTATTTATTTTGGGCTTGATATCATGGTTTGGACTCCTCTATCCACTCACCACACCACTTTTGTACTCTAATGATGTCTACCACTTATAAGTTGTTAGATGACAGCTGATTTGTTGTTTTGTTTGGGGGTTTTATATTATTTTTGTGGTTGGATTTTGTTTTGTTTGTTTGGGATGGGTGTTTTCAAACTACTGTGAAGGTGTGCAATATCTTCTAATGGGTCTCTTCTTTTTGCTTTGTGTTCTTGTTGGTAGTGACCTGCCAGGCAGAGACAAAATGCTATATTTTATTCATCAAATCATCTCAAACGCATACTGGTATTAGCTGGTAATTGTAGCTTTCACTTTCAATTTGGCTTCTTTGCCATATGTGTGATTGTTTGTGTGTAGATCCGACTCACAGTTTTAGTTCGATGGTATGTTACTTTGGGATGGGTTGTTTGGTGGGGGGGTTGTATTCATCTATTTATCTCTATGTACAGATATAATTTGGTGTTTAAAAATGGAATGGACCCAATGGAGGTGAATACCTGCTATTCTGTTTTCCTCTTTTATCATCTCACATTATATGAAGCATGCTTTGCTTCCACCATGACACTGGTTATAAATAACAAGTGTGTATTGTTGATTGCGAAACCTTACTGTTTAAATGTTAAAGTCTATGCAATTGACTTAACATTTCCATAATAATATGTTGTTAATATTATTGACCATTGTATCTAAATGTTATTAATCATGTACCCTATTAAGATATTATCATTTTCTACTTGCTCTTTTCCTGAATGAGATATTGTCAGCAGTATCGGCATAACTAATATTCTTGCTGCACAAATGATACCACTGATCTATCATCAGTCCACATCTGTTGCTACTTGATGAACACTTGGCCATTATTTTCCACAATGGTTATATGCCAGTCTTTCTATTATAAGTGTCTTAATGCATTGATTTAGAGCAAAACAACCTCTTGTTTGCAGAAGGTTACTTCTTTGAAATAAACAAGAGACTTTATCTCAGGTTTGCAAGCACTTTTCCAGCCTGAATCAGTTTGTTTGGCCAATGTTTCATGCTGCTCATTCCTAGTCAAAATGAACATTTCATTCAGAGCACAGTCCAATTACCAATTATGTTGCCATTTTTATACTGTTTAAGAATGTAAAAAACAGGTTGATTCTTTATGCCAAATAAATCTTGTACTTGTAAATAATCTAATCTGTGGAATTTTGTGCTTTTTTTCCCCTTCTTTGTTGTTGAGATTGGAAGTTATTTTTGTTCTCTTGGGGGGGGGGGGGGGGGTTAAAAAATTGACTTTTAATCTCTGATGTAGAATTTGGCTTTTAAATCATATTTGGATACTTTTTATATTTACTTAATATGTTTTTTGGGGGGTTTTTTATGCAAGGTAAACAAAAAGCAGCATGTTAAAAGTTACTAAAGTCTTAAGAAGCATTGTACTGTCCACAAAAAGTAATGCATATTATTTCTATGTAACTGAAAATCGTTTCTACGACTTATCGCTCATATTGTTTCGTTATTGTGAGTGAGTTCTTTTCACCCATTTTTTTTACTCTTGATTCTGTTACAGTCAATGAATCAACGTGTGAAGATTTCATTTCCGTGATTTTGCCCTTTTTGTACCTTTAGTTTTTAAATGATATGATATGTGTTACTTTTTGTGGACCGTATATGAAAATAAAATATCAAGAGAAGAGATTAACACATTTTCATGTTTACTTTGCCACATCAAGTCTCATTCCTAAATTCAGTTGAATTATTGTAGTTTAAAAACTGACATCGTCTTTACATTACATTCTTCTAATTTTTCTTTGCAAGAGAACTTGCAAATCAATCAATTCAAAGTCTTTATATGAAAGAAAAGCTTGTATGGATCATTTGCCTTTTGTTCAATGACACTTTTCTTTTCTGGCTTTGTTTTTCATAATATAATACATTTCATTAAAATGAAAGCAAAACAATGAATTCATCTTTATTCATCATTATACCAGGTACTTTATCTGTCCAGCATGACTAACATTAATGTTATTCATTGCCCATTTAAGCACATATCTGTAATTTTTAAAATGAAAAAAACTGATACTATACATAGCAATAAGTTTATAGCCTTAAGTTAAATTTCCTTTCAAATATTTTCCTGCCTCTTTCACTGCAACAAATTTGTTTCCATCGCATATATATACATTTCTTTTTAATATCATATATCTGATTTACATATTACATATTCTGTTCAAATGAGATTCTGTCAAACAATACCATAGTTAGACTAGTAAAAATGCATTATGCTCTCCGGGATTTATTGACAGTGTTACGACCATTCTTAAAAGTAAAAGAGCAAAGGAATATTATTTCGAGTGAAATTCACCTCAAATTCAAAGAAAGAAAAACATAGCTCTGTGGACGTCTATTAAATGCTCAATTTTCAGTTTTGAACATATTTATTTGTCACTAGTCATAAATCATAAGTTTATTTCTAAATAATGTACCACCATGAAACAAAATTCTTCTAGTTACTCTATTATTGCACAGATAATGTGCGTACTATCTTCATACTCATTTATAATACACAAATATAATACAAGTTTTAAAAATTAAGGTCTAAAAAATTTTCAAGAAATTCCAATTGTTTTCTCTTCTCTGCTGTACAAATGAATCAGGTTCAAGAGGGAGACTTCCATAGTTTTTTTGTTGTTTTTAAAGCAACATTGTTCTGATAGTGCATGTAATGATAGTATTGATAGCCTTCTCAATATCAGCTGGTCACAGGGGACAATTCGAATGAGGCATCAATGAATTAAAACAATTTAAAAGTACTATTGCACTAGAAGATGCCTCGCATAGCTTCTGTTTTAAATATTCACCACCTGTTACTGTGTGAGTAGATATATAATAAACATGTTGTATACACTTGATGAAAAATGAGAATGAAGAGTCCAGTCTTGTGAAACATATCTTTCTTTTTTTTTTTTGTCATTCTCAATATGTCTTTGATAGAAGATATATTTCAATTGTATTCATGAATAAAATGTGCATGACATCTATGTACTCATGTGAATTATGAATTACAAATTGGAATGTCAAACAAATATGTCAATTTTTTAACATCCATCTGTTGTCATATTCATATTATAAAGGCATTTGTAGAAAAAAAGAAGATTTGATTTATGTTAGATTCAATATTAGTATTTTGTTTGTCAGCATTTTACATTGAAATTATCTTTTTTTTGCTTTGTTTAATACATTGCATGAGACAAGAGCAGAAAAGTAAATTTGTATTAATAGTATTAGTGTATAATTATAATCACACCAGCCCATTCTACAAAGGGTACTTATTTTGCTAAGCAGGGCATTCCAAATGTTTTGTTACATGAGATAGTGTTTTTATACTTGCATGTCTTTGACTTAGTAAGATTATTAAAAGGTTTTCAAATACTTCTTCCCTCCTATTCAAAGTTATGTAACAGGAAAATATGGTGTCAGTTCTTTGAAGAGTTGATTTTTCAGTATTTGTTTTTAATTTTGAATGATTGTTTTCAAATAAGTTTTCAGGATTGGCAGATACTTATTTATTTGATTTCCGTGACTATATAGACCACAAGGACTCATGAATATAAGAAACCTAGGCAAGCTAGTAACAATCCTGTCCCTTGTTTATATATCCTTTACTTATGTTGGTGACTAATTTTTGTCACCATATGTGATGCAGACATTAGCCTTTATAAAGAGCATAATCAAGTACTTATAATGTACATGAATCCCTGATGCCTTGCGGTGTACAAATTGAGTTCTCTATCATCACCACTTCATTTTTGTTGGGGATTTTCTCCATTGTTTCATAAATGTGAGGGTGTCATGAAAGCGAACCATAATTTACTGCAGGCTGTAGAAAGCTGAGCAAGACAAGAACTCAGTCAATTTATGATGGTGTACGATGATGAAATGAATCCCATTTTAGTTTGGACAAAATGATTTGTTAAGATGTTACTTTTCCTCAGGAATGGAAAAGATTACGAGGAGTTCAATAATTTTGTTACAGTATCTGAGATTTTGCTTGTCTGATTATACAACATGTATTTTGCTTTTTTGACATTTTATGCTGAAAATAAACAAGACAGTAAACAACGATGAAGTAAATATTTGTCTTCATGAGAGGAAAAATGTTATCGTAGATAAACAAATCGTAAGAGGATGCTGGGTCAGTGAATATTATTATTATTGCATTTTTTTTCTTTGAACCTTATTTTGCATCATTGCCAAGTCACAAGTCCATAAATTTCCAAAAGGCTAGCTTCATTACAAAAATAAGGCTAAAAGACAAACATGAAAAAAAAAAATAGAAAAGTAAATAAATCAAACAAAATAATACAAGAGTTCCATGTTTTGTATATAAATAGATTTTATTTTCGACTCACAAATTGGAATACTCTTTCTTTAAGGCACCATTTTTAATGAAAAGTATGCATTTAATTCTCCTTAAATCATAGACTACCATTGTCACACAGGTGCGATCACGTTACACTTATGCCATAGTACAAGTGTCGCACATATCTGTTATATAGCGTTAGCAAGCCGTAACTATAGAAAGATTGTAGTAGAAGCATCTTCTAGGCTTATTATTCTATTTCTGTTTCATACCAGAACGAGCTCTTTAGCGTGAACAGTTGATTTATTAACTGCTGGCAGTGCAAGCGTTCAACTAAACGGTTTAGTAAAACCGTTTTTTACCACCATACAAAACAACTAATACCATTAGTACTACAAGTAAGTAGATCTACAAGTCAGAAACAGCATAAACCACACACAGTTTACCGGTTCATCGTTTTCCAATCATTGTTTTCATCTATGTACTGATGGAAGTAGTGTATTGTGTGAATGGTGTCTCCACCCTAAAAAAGGATTTTTAGCTTCTCAATTTCACTCTTTCACTCATCCCCACTCAGACAAACTGACCACGCATAGCCGATTTTTATTGATGCCAATGCCATATATAGTTTGATCTCTTATGAACAGTGTGTTTAAAAAATGTAGAGAAAATAATAACAAATAAAAAAGTTCTGAATTTTTAAACCACCCTACTTTTTTTAGGTACCATAATCTTGTGTCGGACCTTGGGTAGTCTATGAGCTAAAGTAAAACGATGAATAGAAATCCACTCAATCTGACATTAATACATAATAATACCATAGTTCTAGTATTCTTCCCTTAGTCCAGTCACTGTACATCATGTAAAACTTCAGTTTGAAGTTGGTGGTAATCATCATCAGCGTCACTACTAGGATCAGCTAACAGTCGAAGCCTTTCCAATACTAGCTGCGACACTTCTTGCAGGTCCGGCTGAGGACAGAGATATGTAATAATATTTATCTTTCATTTATGAATTTGAATCTAAGTCAAGATGCAAAGGGTGAAAATGGCAATCTTCATTGTAATAAATAGTATGAGTATGAGTCACAGGTAGATTTGATGAGACATACAGTGGATGCTGCACAAGTCGACGTTGCATGTTGATTTTTATCTAAGTCGATATTTTTTTACGGTCCCATCCCCCACACATTTTTTAGTTAATAATAAAAAAAATGTCGACATCGACTTAAGCAACCTGCCTTTCAAGTAGAAAAAATTTTCAGTCCGCAGATGGTAGAATGAATGAAAATATGATTGCATACGTCGGTTTCAATCCGTTGACCCCACAGCCAGAGAACGATCAATAAAAAAATGAATGTAGATGTACCTGTATTAATGATTATTAATAAATATTAAACACTTCTCCACTTGCCCTCACTCTACATCACAAGATTCAATCATAAGTTAATCAAATCTGCTCAGGTGTTGGCATGGTTGGCCATATGGCATGTTGTCTGTCTCCTTTTTCCTAATCAATCGTACCCAGTTGCGATTGTACCGATCAGAGTGAAAGCGGGCGGGCGGCCACCAATTACTACAAAATATAATATTATGTCGCATGGGTCTTAAGATGTTGATGTAGTACAACTTATACTAGTTGCACTTTGCAGGTAGTAAGGTGGGGGGGGGTAGAAAGAAGGTGGAGGTGCCAAGGATCTCTTAGTCTTACTCTACCGGCATCGACATCAATATTATTACATTGTAGTAGATCAAACTTCACGAAGTATTTGACAAAACAGACGATTGGTTTAAAATTGAAGCCAACGATTTAATCGCATGCGCAGTCTTACTCTTACTAGTCTTACCTATACTACTCCATCGTCGCCACTTCTCTCTTTCACTCGGAATTCTAACACTAACACTGCGCTCAATCACTCGAGCAAGAAAATACACAAAACCAACAACACATGCATGAGAGCACAGGTCAGTAATTAGTAATATTACTACCCAAGACCGTTACAGTGAAAATCCTGTCCGGGGGAGGTAACTGAGCAATTGCTTGTCCATTTTTAATAGGGCCCCTTGAACATTGACTATGTGGCATCCACTGTATTGCAGATTTGCCAACTGGTAAGCAATTGCCTATTTAAGAATACAATACTGTGCAACTTCGAAGAACATAATAAGGAAAACAAATGGAGGCTGATATTTTTTATTTCTGCGTGTAATCGGAATCGCTCTTCTGTATAAACAGATGTACAGTGATTACCAGGCCTGGTTTGCATGGGAAAGACAGTAACCCGTCTTAGTCTTTACCAAAAGTGGAAACTCTCTAACCATTATGGTCTAGAGATCAGATTGGGGCGAGATTGCAAGTTTATGTTTGTACTATGGTGGCCTTAGACTCCAAATCTAATCTCTAAAATCTAGGCTAGATCTAGTAGTATGCACTGAGAATTATGTTTAGGTGGATTCTAGATCCAGTATAGACCTCTATAGATCTAATCTAAGTTTGGATGACACTCCCCCCCCTCACTGTCTCTTTTTTTTCTCTCCCTGGCTTTATTAGCCTGACTGACTGTGAGCATAAGACTGAAAGCGCAATTATTACAGGTGAAGAGTTACTTTGTAAGTGTAAGCAAAACACACTGGTACGTTTGTTATCTGGTCGGTTGCATTGGATTGATAGGGAAAGGATATGAGCTGGTGCAAATGGGCACATCAGATAGCAATGGGTAAAGAGGGCTAACCTACGTGACAAAATCTCTTGTTATAATAATATTAATATATAGTATTTCCACAGCTTTTTACATGGGCTTAGACTTAGAGCTTTTGAACTTTTGAACTAGCATCACTCAAAAGATACATCCATCAACTGCACATTACTTACTTGAAGTATATGAAGACCCTTCAGAGAGAGTACGATTAAATCCAGCATTCCGTCTCCCATCACATCATCACATGCTAAGCCCATGACAGGATCACAAAAACGTCTGGTCCATATCAATCTAAAGATTTGTGACACAATATATTGTTACGTTAAAAGTATATATAAATAATGTCTTTCTATTTTTCACACTTTGTTTCACCCAAGAAAAATTGCTGAACATGTCCCAAAAGGATATCCCATTATGAGCAATTGTAAAGTGACACAAAATACTTATGATAGAGCACACATATATAATCTATTTAATAATATTATTTAATCGAATATAAGATTGCTCTTCTGTGTTTCAATGCACAAAGACTTCTTCGCAAACTTACACTCAAGAATTAATCATTCCTTATGCCCATTCTAGACAACTTCGATCCTTTGACTCAAATCTAACAGTTTCAAGAACGAAATTGAAAAGATTTGGCCATAGATCTTTTTCTAAAATGGGACTCATTGTTTGGAACTCGCTTCTGGTGTCGGTGAGGCTCACAAATTGTGATATAGACTAGCTTAAAGTTGCTGTTTTGACCCATTTGGAAAATTTTAGGATACAAAATTCTTTCCAGTGGTAACCATTTCTTTTCCATTGCTTGCACTTTGAAAATTTGGTTTGGAATATCTATTTTCAGTTTGAAATTATAATGAATATAATGTAGACAGAGATTGGTGTTTTGAAGGTATTGACAGGTGTGATATTGATAAGTAGGTTATAATCATGAGCAATTGAAAAATTCTTGAAGTTTGGCCAGGCCAACTCCAGACAAAAAGAAGTAATTTGAAGGAATGCCGACCAGTGTAAGGAAAGAATTCTCAGTGCATACTACTAGAAAGCACCTCCCACCAACCACACAATAATTAAGGAGAGATTGTGTTAAAAAAAAGGTTGATGGATATAAATTATTGCTGATACTACAGTTTCAGACCAAAGCATGGTTACAAAACATTTTAAAAATCACTCAGCAATTATAGAACAGTGTTTTCAAAGGTCACTAAAATGCTGTGTTAATTGTAAATTATATTTTTACGATATTGTTAAAAGGAAATAGACTATTCTTCAAATTCTTGCCTTCATCTAGGAACTCTTAACCTTTGCAGATAATTTCTTGCAATGTATTATTATTACCTATAGCAGGGATATTCTCCTAGATCTGGTACACTGTATGGTGCTGGGTAATCTGGCATTGATGGATCAGGTGTTGCGAAAGAAATACATTTTGAAGAAGGGGAAGCCAAATTTTCTTGTGATCTAAGGGTAATAAAAACAATGAAAGTATTGTCATTTAATTTGTATGCATTAAAAAAATACACTGAAATCTCAAAACATCCATTTTTTTGTGTGTATATAAACAATGAATTTATGCAAGTCAACATGAATACAAAGTAAGGCATCTTGAATTGACATATAGGAAACATGCATGTTTATTTTTGGACCATATAGACAAATCATCATCACAATACATTCATTCAGTATTGCATTTCATCTTCAAATCATCTTAAAGTGTCCAAATAAGCTATGATGCAAATGACTTCAAACTTGGTTCGAGGATAGAAGTTCTACACAGACAATACAATGCATTTTGCCATACTTTCAGTCTGACAATCACCCTGTTAACTTAAATTTAGTTTTAAAATGTTCCTCTGAACTGTCTTTACCGAAAATGTCGAGTGGCTGGTGATTCTTTAAAATGATCTTCTAATATGCTGACTTCCTCAGACTTGTGTCTGTCACATTTATCATCAGTCTTTAGACCTGAATTTTCTTGAAAAGCAGCAAATGATTTGTGTCTGCGTCTCACATCTTTGTCCTTCATAAAAAAATAATGAAAAAGTTAATTACACACTTTGCCAGTATTAACTTTTCTTTTCTTTAAACTGGATCCATAATTATTTTGTTTCATTTTGTCATGAAAGAACGATGGATTCTGATCAAATTTAGTTTTGATGAAAGTGAAAAACTAAGATGAGCCTTTAGAAAGAAAAAAAGATTTCATATGTTTAAAGTCAAAGCTAAATCAAAAGGTAAGACCAAAATTTAATACTTTTGTGTAACTTAGGTCAACATTATACTTATACTCGTAATAATTTAGACACCAATTAATTGACAACAAAAAAGTTTAATACAAAAAGTGGAATCCCATGAACCTGGTTTGCAGACTGTTCAACCTTTCCTGATGCCTCTCCATCACCAGAGACAGAGGAAGGATCTGTAGTAATTGATATAGGGGCAGGGGACTGGAAAGGGGTGGACGTGAATACTTGTGGTTTCTCGTAGGCAAGTTTGTATGCTATCAAAACCTGTCGAAAGAAAGACAATGAGAAGAAGAGAGGATGATAGCGTTTGGACCAACTTAACAAAATACAAATCAAATCAAATGACCGTGTAAATGTAAATAATGTCAGAAATAATTATCACATGAAAATGAATTCCACCCTGTCAGAAAACAGTCCATGAATTCAAGACATTTACAATTTATTTTCCATAAAAAGGCATACATGGAACACATTAGTATCCATTGCTTCTTAAAATCTATTGTTCATAAGCACTACAACCCTCTTGTTCAGGAAGATGTGTAGTGCAGTTTATAATAGCTTTCATTCAACTTTTAAAACATGAAATCCAGATGCCCCTTTAGAAAAAGAAGATGGACATGACAATTTTTATTTAAACAGTATGCACCTTAATCATTTAAATCAACAGGTTGTGCAAATTACCTGACCATATGTTCCAATGAGAACTTCATTTTCACCATCAAAATCAGTGTCCATTACACATGAGCAGAGGACAGCATCAAGAGTGTTACTACTAGGCAAGGTGAGGCATTTAGTCAGTCCCTTGTCTAGAACATCACTGAAAAAAGACATGAAACACTGTAAATTGAAGAAACACCTATCACAAAGAAATACTCAAGGAAACACACAATTTCAACTCACTGCCGGACACTTTGAGTTAACTTAGTTAAGATGACTGATAAATGGTGGGTATTAGTACATAAATTTTAAAAATCATTATAATTGTATTACTTGATGTAAATACATACTTCAAGAAGCATTCTCCTTAAAACAAGCAAAAAAGAAGATATTCTAGATAATGCTGTGAATAATATGAAGGAGCCACAGTGGAGTGAAGTCAAAGGCGAAATATGACAATAAGTGATGACTCCACTAATAAAGACAGAACAAACACAGGACGTTTCGGGTATAACCCTTCATCAGACAACAAACGAGAAATATCTAGAATCTAGATCTAAGTACTACCTCAGGCAAAGAACGAAAGAAAAAGACAGTGATGATAAGAAATGTAGCAGAGGGGGGGTGTGAAGAATGAGCAAGAGTGGAAGGTTCAGATCTAGAATGAAATAAAAATATTAAAATAAGTAAGTAATAAAAGGTGGGAAGGAGATTGAGAGAAGGAGAGAAATAGAGAGAGAGAGAGAGAGAGAGAGAAAAAGAAAGAAAAAAGGCAGGGAAGAAAGAAAAGGAGAGAGAGACGTGTGAGTATGGGAAACAAGAAGGAAAAAATAGGATAAATATAAGTCTAGATCTATATCTCACTGGGTCTAGAAAGAAGAAATGATAGAGAATGAATGAAAGGAAGTATCAATCAAGGCAAAAAATCCCACTAAAGCTGAGTGGTCTTTGGAAGATGCTCCCTTGTTGCTCTCTTACATCTCCTAAGGATATTCTCCCTAGTGAAAACTTTCCCATTCCTAGTAGGCCATTTTGACACAAGCAGTGGCTCAAGGGTCAGGGTTTATATGGATGCCCTGTTTACTATGAGATTTTTCCTCACTATGCTTAAAATTCATTCAGAATCAGCACTGCTGTATGGAATGAATATGACAGCCAACAGCAATTTTAATAACTTTGGAAGTAGCAGTTATCATTAGATTCACTTCTCAATTTGGCAATCTTTGCAAGCTGATAATCCATCCTATCTATTGTCCTTCTTAATGTCATTAATCAATGTAAAGGACTGAACACTGCGAAATTCATCCTTCAGCCTTTCATAGAGTTTCTCGGCTAACCGTTTAACCGGTTTCGAACTTATTCAACGTTCCTTATTTCACAAGTAAATTCTGTTATCAAATCCACTCAAAGTTAAAATAACACTTCCACATAATTAACCCAATATTAAAATTATGTATTATAAATCTAGGATCTACTATCTAGATAGCTCTACAACTACACTAGAGCCAACCAGATACACCTTACAGTCTACTAGATCTAGATACTAGATATAGTACATTGTACTAGAATACAGAAAAAATTCAAATTAAAAAGTCTCTCGATTCTGAGGTAGAAGTTTGCAAACATGAAAATACCAATAATACCATAAAATAAATTGATCGCAGAATCAAAATACATTTAAAATAGGTCTAAATAAGTTTCATCAAATCTTATGATGGTGTATCACCAGCTCGGAAAATTTCATTCTGGCACGTTAAGAACCAAACTCAGGATAAGTTACATAATGATAATATGATTTTGCAGAGGATAGAATGAATTTGGCACTACTTAGGATGAATTGGCATGTCAGAAACAAAAAAGAAAGGAACATTCTCATAGGCCTGGGCACATAAATACATACACAAGTAAATTTAATAACCTTCAATATATACATAGAATGACAATCCTCGAAAAAAATTTATTTCTAAGCCACTTACAGAAAGACAGCAGAAGGTTCTAATATGGGTGTGATTAGTAAATTCAAGGGCTCCTTCTGAGTCTGCTTTCCTTCTTCATTACCTTTATCACAGTTGCCTGAAATTATTCACAAAACTATCAATACTTAATTCAACAAAAATAAGAAGTGTCTGGCAATGTAAAACAATTTGTCCAAAAGGAAATTTGCTCTGGTCATATTTCAAATTAAAATACATAAATAACAATACAAATTATCTCTTTCACTCTTTCATTCTCAATTTCAGGATTAAAAAGATGTAAATCAATACATTTCAAAATCTGCGCTTTATGAATAAAGACAATATCAAATCTCAATAGTTTCAATGTGCTCTCAAATTTTAAGCTTTTGACAGAAATGAAAAAAATATCAAACTTGTTTGCTATTCATGCATAACTAGTCCGAATACTTTTTTTCTTTCGAAAAAAGTTGTGTAAAGGTGCTAAGCTTTTCTTGGTGAAGGACTGGTTTACTCTGAACTTAACATCCATAACAATATTTCCATAATTGAAGCAAACGATATGAAAAGAAAAGAGCTACTAAAATCAACTCCAACAACCAATCAAAGCATAACATAATTTAATATTGCCTACCAGTACCAGCATTCAAAACAACAAAAAGTTGAAACAGTACACAAAACTTACTTTGGTTGTCTTGAACATCTAAAAAGTCTGGACACTGAGCATTCGTGTGCTGGGTGAAAAGATATAAACTTGTGATGGCACAATCAAACTCTCTAGTCCACGTTTTAATGATTTCTTGGGAAAACAGAAACACAACCAAGTTACTGCATTATTCATGTGAATGGCATATACATCTGTGATCAAACAGCATACATAATATAAACAAAATGGTTTAACTATAAAAAAGAAGAAAAAAAAAAACAGAAAATTTTGAACATTTAGTTATAATAAATGGTGTCAGTGGCCTTGAGATTACGCTTAGAATTGTAAGATCCTTGATTCAAATTCTGGGAATGCTAAGTCAAGCATCATTTTCATTCGGAAAAGACACTTAATATGCAAATTCCCACTCGATCACGTGCAAACGGGTACCAGCAACATCTGGGGAGTGAAAACTTGTGACTGAATATCTTCCTGTCTAGGGTATGTATTATCACCTGTTCTGTTTCATGTCAAAACCGGAATAAGCTCCGACTTTATGGGCTGTGACAGCCTTGAACTTAAAAGGACTTTATTTATCAACAACAAGTTATTTTGAATTGTTCAGTTATAAAATCAATATTTCCAACTCAACAAGACTACACAAATTTGTCAAAATGTAAACATGTTATTAGACAGTTCCAACACTGAACTGATACTTCATGCTGAGCACATAAGTTATAGATCTAGTCTTATCTCAAAGACCTCAACAATTTTTTTCAATTCAAGAAAAAATTATGAAAGAAAAAGGCATCTAATCACGACAGAATGGAAAGTGAATGAACTGTCTACTCTGGAAAAGTATATACATATTATGACACATAATAATCTTAGAGGAATTGAGACAACCATAGTGATGTGCAAACACATTAATTTCTTACGTCTTTCAACAACGTTGACATGAAACAAAGCGATGAACCCAGCTTGAGTTCCAAAGCATGAAGTTCTGAACACGTCATCTTGCTGTCTCAACTCCAACTGGGTGACACTAGGGAAAAATAAGAAATAGATAGACAGACATATACATAGCTAAGTGGTTCAAAGATTGATAGATAGAAAGACAGGCAGGTAGAAAATACACTGATAGGTAGATGAATAACTTTATTTTGTAGACATTTTTCTCATTGCATGCACGATAATTAACTAAAGTTTATAATGAAAAAGACCATTTTAAACTAAATTTCTAAAAGGACACTTCACTCCTAGTATATTTCTTCATCCAACATAGATTAATGGTGATGGAACACCTTAACAAACTCTGATGCAAAATATGTCTATGTCTAAAACAAAGAATTGAAAAACCAACAGAAATATATTTGCTCAAATTCTGTTCTTTCACTTTTTTATTCCTTTATATATAATAATAATAATAATAATAATAATAATAATAATAATAATAATAATAATATAATTCATTTCTATAGTGACCACTCCCATCTTACGATAACTCTAGGCCCATTAATTTTGACAAGTTCATATATATATATACAATAATGCATATCTAATTCAAAAGTATATAATTTTATTCTAGAGTATAGATGTTAAAATTGCTATCAGTAGATACTAAAGGACATAATGTTGAATTCATCACATACCATCCATTGATGTTCTTAAATTCTGGAAATAAATTATTTGCTTCATGCTCCTCCTGAAACAGTTCACTTTGTGGATCCTATAATATATAAAACAAATAATTTGTTTTTCTTTGCACTGTTTGTGTGAGTAAATGACGTATCACAAAAAAACGCCCCAAAGCACATTCCTTTAATTGTTTCAAAGGTGTAATATTATCAACATAAAATCACACAAGGAGAATGTTCTAATGCCCATTTAAAAGCTTTATGAAAACGTTATCAATCAAGGTGTAATAGTTATTATCAACATTAAAATCACACAAGGAGAATGAAAGCTTTTAATGCACCAGTCTTTGATGAAACATTTGTGCTCATGAAACTGGTCGATATTCAAATCAATGGGAATATGTCACTGGATGTTCAATTCAATTCAATTCAAAATACTTTTAATCATCCCCGAAGGACAATTATTATGTGTAACACTATGTAACATATGTAAAAATGTTAGTAAAGTTCCTTCAAAACCATTATGACCCATAGAGCCGTAGCTTATCCCAGTTTCACTAGCGTGAAATGGAACAGTTGATAACAGTCACCTCCTAAACAGGACGCCAGGCTGATGCAGGTTTTTACTCCCAAGCTAATGCTTGTACCCATTTGTACCTAGGTTGAGTGGGAAAAATGCGTGATAAGTGTCTTTCCCAAGGAACACAACATCGGGTCTAACTTTGCTAAGATTTGAACCTAGGACCTCATGATCCCAAGTCCAGCAGTCTAACCCCATGGCCACCCCACCGACGCCATATGTAACATGTACAAATGGAAAATTAAACCAAAACTAAAGAATGATCAACCCAGGAGCTGAGAAAATTGGTGTAACGGTAATTGACATGAAAGATCGCAAGCAACATCAAGAAAATAAGGTATAGAAGACATGACACAAAAGTAAGTCAAGGTACTCTTAACGATTGACCACTCATAAGAATGCATCACTCATACGAATGCATAGTGTTAAAATTTGAGTGGTATTTTTGCTCCCACAACTACAATAACCAAGAAACATACAAAAAAATATAATTTCTATATCTCCCCAGAAAACCCATTTGTTGGCTCTTTTCATTCATTCTAACTCTATATTTCATCTACATCAGTGTTAGAAAGTAACAACAAATTATGGTAGGCAGTGTAAAGCTCAAGCACATAATCAGTCACACAAGGAAATCTTCAATGATGACTTTATCCAATATCAGAAATGTGATCAGAAAAGAAGAGGTCACATCACTAAAATATATAAAATCAATATCATTTCAAACAGGGTGAGTTTTTAAAAAATTCAAAATCAAATCAACACAATTATGATTTATGGTTCTACTCATGATTCAAGATGGCTATGTTACATCCATTATTTCAAAACAAGGCAAACATTATTAATTAAACAACAATGACAAAACTTGACCAAAAACTAAAAAATAGTAAAAGTGAAAACAAAGGAGATTTGTTGGTGCCACTTAACTCTATGAGTAAGATTGATAAATCACAAAAGAAACCATTGGGAAAATATTTACAAAGCTTTCAAAACACCTGAAAATTTTTTAATCATTTTACAATCATTTACTTGTCTGTAAATATGAATTTTTTGGTCATTGCCACTCAGCAAAAAGCAAGTATCCCACTGTCCATTTTCCAAATAAGCCCTGAAAAAATAAAATAGCATTTTAATAGATAAGTAGAAAGAAGAATCCATGTAAAAACACTTTAACACTTCCTATACCAGCCGTTTTCACACCTCCATACTTGCCATTACCAACTGTTTTGGGTCCTTATACCGTCACCAGCTGTTTTGGGATTGTTTTCAGAAATAGGATATATCTAGTAAAGAATTTGTAACAAATTAATTTGACGAAAGTCATTGAAATTTCTGCATAGTATCTAATAATGGATGGGCATGTTCTCAATGGGTGCACATGATGGATTGGTCATGTGATCACAGCGGCCATATAAGATTTCTTAGCTTTAAATAGAAAATACAGGAGAATGTGGAAAAAAGAACTGTTATGGTTTTTTCTACAATTCTTATAGTGGAATACTGAAAAGGGTCTCATTTAAAAGAGGAAAGAATTGCTCACACGATCCACTGTTCATTTAAAGTGTTCAATAAAATGTGCATGACATTATGGTAAAAATTGTTAGGCCACATTTATTTTGTGTTTCACGCTTTTTGACAAAAGAAAGAAAGAAAGAACTACATGAAAAACTCCTTCCAGTTGCCTCATTTTTTAAAATTTGTTCAACATTTTTCTTTTATATTGTCTTTTAGTGATCTTAGCTCTCTAAATTGTTGATGGGATTTATGAGGGGTCCTGATTATATTAAGTTTGCTATACATCAACTCTCCTCCTTTTACTCTCATGTCCACTTCAACACCCACCTCTGTCAACATGTCAACATCACATTCATCCATCACTGTGCTGGATTTACCACAATCCTGTTCTTCTCCATCGCTACTACTTTTCTTCTCACTTTCAGTAACCTTATGGACTTCATTGGGTACATATTTATCCCCATCGTTCAGTAATGTAGTTTATAATGTGAAATTTTGACTTCCATCAATTGTTAAAAAAGGGATGAAAAGTGTTGAATAAACTGGCTCGCAGATCGAAAGACAAATGGACAGATAGATAGATAAACACATAGATATGTAAATTCACGCAATGAAGATGCACTCATGCTTACAATGTATGTACAAATGTAATTACCACAAATCTATAGCTGATGATAATGATATTTCATCTCTATAATCTATATCATTAAAATTTTAACAGGAACCCTACCTTACAATAAGTTAACATAGTTAAACAATATTTTCAATCTTCTTCAACAGTACATACTTGTGGTCGGTGAGCTTCATCGGAATAAATTCAAGACTGAAATGCTGTGGGTATGACTCTGAAAGAAGAAAATTAATATCTTAAACAACAGCAAAAGTGTTCAATCTATACCTGATTCAGGATATGATAATTCAGTAAGCAGGATCATATTGTAGCCAAATTCAAAGAAGGAGGCCCAGCATTAAAGTTCTTGTAATTTTCTTAAATTTCACAAATGTTCATGAATTATAGAGTTTGTTGATTCAGTATAAATAAAATGGGATAAGACATAATGAACGATTCCAATTGCTTTTCATGTGGACATTATAATATGCATGCTGATTTACATATGACAAAATAATATTAAAATAGATGCAACTACTACTATTACCACAACTAAATAATGATACTAATATCAATAACTATAAGGATGACAATAATAATAAAATTGTAAAAAAAAAACCAACAAATAAACAAATGAGTATCATCAACAACATGGCCATACACAAGTCTGAGTAATCAATCATTAGTTCCCTCAGCTTGCCATAAATTAATTCTATTACAACTAATAACAAGTTTCATGTGTATACAGGTTTTAATGAAAGTGTAAATATATTGGTTAAATATGCAGCTTACGAGAAATTTCATCAATCATATTGGAGTAGGGATTGTCTTTATCTTTCAATGGTAGAAGATATATATTCATGTAGGATTGAGGAGCTTTGTCATCAGCCAATGCCATATTCTGCATCTATGAAAGAAACAAGAAAAAAGTGTACCTCCACATGTACTTATGTTTGTTTGATTGTTTCAGTTGGTGTGAGCATAAATATGTTTATGGAGCATGCATGCAACAATGAATGATGTGATTCTAATTACGGAAATATTCTATTATAAATGATGCTACTGAAGCAATTTTCCTTCATGGACGAACAAAGTTTCATGTTATCTAAGCTTGATGGGATCAACAATAAATTTTAGGAGACAAATTCTCTCACATTAGGAATCTGGGGCCATGAGCACATGAAAAAATGGCATTGGTTTTTTTTTAATTCTGCTATGAGCACAAATTGTCTTTCATAAAAGTGTACTAGCATAAGGACAAGTACATTATCAAGAACATCTTTCTTTTTTTATATTCCCATGTTCACCATTTTTAACACTGAAACAAGGACAATGAGAAATATTAAATTGTATTAGCTGTTTATTCTTATTTTCTACATCTCTTACCACCATCATATAAGTCACAGCTAAAGCAATGCTTTTAGAGTCACTCGTATGAATAACATCAATAGAAACAACTTCTGGCTCTCCTGAAAAAGAAAAAATGTTCTAACGTTACAAGGAAATGATACTCTGAGATGACTCAAACTTGGATGACATTTTTTTATAAGAAAAAGATTTAAGTTTCAAACCATTTACATTATAATAAAATTCATAGACGTCAAAATTACAAATCATCTCTCATTTATTCTCACACTGAGATATAACGTCTTTACATTTGCAGAAAAGATATTTTTTAAATACAAGTGGAATAATATAAGAGTAACTCTAAAATATTGATTTACCAACAAACTGAGTTTTTATACTTAGAATCACCAAAAATAAGAAATGTGTATCCAAGGGAGAACATTAATCATTCGTGAGAAGAAAATCTAGTTTCAACACAACTTTGGAAATTAATCATGATCACTCCAAATATAATTTAGAAAAGCATTTGTTTCACCCAGCCACTAAGGTTAAATGTTTGGCAAACTGCATTAAATCATGCTTGAAGATCCTTGTATATTGTGTATTTAATTAACTTTACAAATACCTATCTGCATTAGATATCTAGTGGTCTGCGACATGTTATTCACTTTTTTTACCCAACTGAAAACAGTATTGGCCCCACCAGTAATCATCCTCCTACAATACTATTGGCCCTACTTGAAAGTTCCAATATTCTTTAAATCGATACCAACTCACCAGCTGTTTCAAAAGAGGAACTTGCACCAGAACGCATATCATCAGTACTATATGTGTCATCCCTTACAGCAGGCATGCTAGAGCTTGAGCTAAACAGGGCACTTTCTTTTGTAATTGGAAGAAGGCGATTGAATGAATTTTGATATTCAACTGAGGCTATATGCCCATCTATGGATGCAGCAAGTACCTTTGTTAGTCCATTGCTGGACATCATTTTTGTAAGGCTATAGATATTTGTCTGTGTCCTTAGCCCACAGAAATGAGCATCATTCCATTGCAGCTGTTTTATTGAAGGCATTGTTCACTGTATGGATCAAAATGCTGAAAAATCATGAGCACAATAAATATTATAGGGATTGATGAAGAATCTAAGGAAGAAAATATGGTGTTTACAAATTGAAAGAAATTTTGCAAGTACAGTGGAGCTCACCTACAGCATCCCGGTTAAAATAGGAGTTTGCTTACAACCAGCCGATTTAGAATCCCTGATTTCTGCTCTATTTCTGTTCTTGGAAAGCATGTACAAGCAAATATATTTCTAGGTAGACCATATTCTAAGCATAATGAGAAGTTTTATTGACACAAAGGTTTAATTTCGTTATATTCAAATTTTAAGGCCTCACAAATCTCCACCCCTTTCAGTCCAGTATTAGATCTTGGTCTACACTTCATATTGAGCCATGGCAGGGATGTCACTGTCAGATTGACTTTTCTTTTATCAAAATCCCAGCGGGTAGTTTCAATGCGCTTGGTCTTACAATACAGTGGCTTCATTTTTTCTTCACACTTTCATGATATCATATTGATGTATCCAGTTAAAATGAAAATATGAAATAGAATGCAGCTAGATCTTCTAGATGCTATAATTAGGATAATGGCACAAATTGTTGCTATTAAAGAAATGTTCTCCAGCATTGTTATAACCTAGGCTAATCAATTATCGTAAGGTTAAGGGTGTATTTGTTGAGGGTTGTATTTTTCTAGACTACATAAAGAAAACGGACGATCCTACTACTGCTACTACAATAACCTTTTCACATGCAGTACGTTTACATTATAAAAAAGTTAAATATTAATTTCCTCCACGGGCAGTATAACAAGGTTTGAGCATATTTGACCGTAATTCGAATTTCTTTTGACGTTCCGTACCTAACTAGGAACTCCTCCCGTAGGCAATACAAAGCCATATATATATAAAATGTCTTTCACAAATTTGAACTGTAACAATGCACAAAGGTCTAGATCTGTCATACTCATACATTCAAGCATCTGATTGGCTTCAAAGAAAGAAAAAAGTATTATTACTTGGTCTTGAGACAAATGCTAGAGCAATCGACAACATTAAGAAGACAGTGGCTCTTTTCCCAAACCAAAAATAAAATCACATGTCTACATGTGGCATCTATAGCTAATTTTTAGCACTCAGATACAACAGAATTTCTTTTCCTGGTACCATCAATTCCACTGTAGTGTAAGCGAGTTCCACTGTAGACCTGAAATTTATAGCAAACCTTGTATATATTTCTTTGGAGTCAGTTTTTTCAATGCATTCAAGTCGAAAACAACATTATGTATTTAATAAACTTTTTCGGAGAGTTCTGAATTTTAACAACTCTTAAGAACAAAATCATGAAATGCATGATCATCCAGTGATATATCCAGATCTAGTCTTTATTCTTAAGTCTGAAGCATTTTTGTATAATGATTCAGCCTTACAAAGAATATATTCTTTATTCTATTCTAGATCTATGAGTTTATCAAAAAATGAACAACAAAAATTTTCAGGATTTTTTTAAACAAAGCAAAACAAAATAAGACCATAGGCCATACATATTGATTTCAAGGTAAAGTCTCCAACACAAAATATTATTTGTATCATGGTATAAATATATATTTTTAGTGCCATTGTTGTTGAAGCTCTCAAGATCTGGCATAATATTATGGCCTTGGCAATGGAGCATACTGTTCCCATCTTCGGCCAAGCAACAAAAAACGAGCATCCCATTGAGCATCATGCTCCAATCAATGCTGGGACATTGCAATGCAAAATACATGGCAACAAATCAGGTGATTGTGATCATTTGGGAAAAAAACAGGGACTAAACAAGATGATAGATCAACCAGCATACAAGTAGATCTACATGAAGACTGAAGAGTTGACTACAAGTCTAGTTGTCTGGCAATAAGGAATAGCCCTAGAGAGACCCAACCATAGAAAACTGCCTCTTCTGCAAGGCAGTGCAGCTGAGAACAGCAGTCTTCTACCACTTCCCCACTATCTGTGAACAGTAGTTTTATGTTTGTCAACTTGTGACTCACTGCCTGCCAATTGGTTCTCTTCGAGCTCTCAGCACCTAATGCTTTAACAGGGATGATATCGATGATGAACTCGCAAATAATTTTTTACAAGGCTCATGCCCTATAAGTGATAAATTTCGTCTGTTGGAAGGAATACGTGAACATCCCCTTTGTAGGCTAAGATTACAGGGCTAAGTGTAGGAAGGCCTCTAGATTCTAGTTCTAGATTAGATATAGATCTATAGAACTAGAGATCTAGATCTAGATCTAGATCTAGATAGATCTATCTAGATCTAGACCATTATTGAAAATAAAATGTGTTCTAGATTCTATTTTAGTACGTAAATCTAGATCTAGATCTATATCTAGCGATTCTAGATCTTTACTTACACGCAAAAATAAATAAATAAATAAATGAACGCAAGCTAGGTCTACATCTCTGTCAAAAGCCTTGTAAGTCAATAAGTTATGTTGCATAGAGTTGAGATTTAGTCGTATTATTATAAAATTCGTAACTTTTTAATTTGCTTTGTAAAATCCAAGTTTTTAGTTTTTGGCAGCATGTCATGGTAGGTCTACTTCCTGTCATTGCTGTCATATGTAAACTTTCCTTTTCAAAGATTTCACCACAAGTACGAGGGTCTGACTAAGAAGAACACTGACACCTTTGCAAGACAAAATATGGATACCGCATCAGCAGCAGCATCTTCAGACGATGGTTTTGTGCAGCCAAAAGCTAAATCCAGAAAGAGAAAACAGCCTAGTATGGACACAAGCGATATATCGAACCCATCAACTAAAAGACCACATTTTAAACCTGTTAAAGTCAGCAGTGATTCGGTAAGAAATTGAAGTTGTTGAAGAATGAAACCATCTTAAATGAATTAGATATCTAGATATAGACTGTCCGGGTATGTAGATCTAGAGGCAATCTAGATCTGCTGACTCATTGCTAAAAGGTTTCGATTTAACTCATGCGATTTACTTTGCCTAGATAGTAGAGACGGTTCTGACATCACTGCGTGAGGTTGCTTGGGCCTAAACCTAATGCTAATTA
Organism: Doris montereyensis; assembly: GCA_037039925.1. NCBI lineage: Eukaryota > Metazoa > Mollusca > Gastropoda > Nudibranchia > Dorididae > Doris > Doris montereyensis. The sequence continues at coordinate 92,021 of JAXRKP010001617.1, forward strand.
ATGCCGCTGGTTTGTGTTTGTCATACTACAGTGTGTTATGGATTTAAAGTCTACATAACTGTATTATTTATGATATTGATATTTGATATGTCGTTACTCCTTAACAATTGATGTCCCGGTGACACAAGGAATGGTTGGCCAGACCCAGATAGAACTCAATCATCAATGACAATTCTAATAGGAGGAATACTTCAATTCAATACCTTGCCAAGTGTTTGCAAATTTTTTTTAATGAGAATGAATTGATTACGTAAAAATGAAAGGGGATATTCACACCGCCAACATTTCACACCAAATACGATTACAAACCCTAGTCTAATTCGATACTCTTGCCGCTCTAAGAGTAGACCTATGGTAGGACTTCCAAGATCGGGTACCAATCTTTTTTCCACTGGTGACTTTAATTAAATATAAAGTAACGATAATACTTATCAAACCATCTTTACATATGGCAGGTTTCACAAAAATGGGACCCAATGATAATCAGCTCCCATCTATCTTTCAGTGTATGGGTTTTAGATGCCCGAAATGATCCTTCTCCAGGCTGCCCTGTCCTGACATTTTCTGTTTCCTTCCAAAAAAGTTAAAATTCTTTGCATTAATGCCTCTTTCATATCTTCTTCCCACTTTCTCCAAGGTCTGCCTTTTGGTCTTTTAACTCGCGTTTTAGCTTTGTATCTGATTTTACTATTCTATTGTCATTCATTCTGTTAACATGTCCAAACCATCTCAGTTGATTCATTTCTATCTTAGTTTTTATGCTATCTGCTTTGGTTTGATCTCTTATTGTTGTGTTTCTGATTTTGTATCTTTTAGTTTTCCCTACTTCTCTTCTTAGATATTTCATTTCGGCTGCCTGTACTCTACTGTATTCTCTACTGTGTAAGGTCCAGTTTTCGCTGCATTAATTGTGCTGTATACTGCCATTTTGGTTTTTGTTGACAATTCTTGTTTACCTACAAATGCCTTTCCTAGATGGTTATATATTGCACTTGCCTTTTGGATTCTCTGGCTGATTTCTTCTCTTAGTTTTCCTTCTGAGTTAATCATTACTCCTAAGTAATTGTAGCTTTAAACTTGTTCTAAAATCTCCTGCCTAATTTAAGATTTTGTGCTTTAGCTTCCCTAGTTACTAGCATTGTTTTGGTTTACTTTGCATTTACTCTCATTCCTCTTTTATTTTATTCATTATGTTGATATTTGACTGGAGGTCCCTTTCTGATTTTCCAAACAGAACTAAATCATCAGCAAATAAAAGCATTGATTCATTTCTGGTTTGAGCATCCACATACCTACATTCAATTTCTTCATTTTTGAGGATGCCTTTGCGACTGAATCCATAAATGTGATAAACAAAAGAGGATTAAGGATATAACCCTGTCTTACTCCTATATCTACATCAAATTCTTCTGATATATTTACAGCTATTCTCACTGCATATGTTGGTTTATTGTAAAAACTTTTAATGGCTTCTATTAAATTTTGCTCTACGTTGTGTTCTGTTCTTGTAAGGAATGCCATAGTTCGTCCCTCCTCACATTAAATGCCTTTTCTAAGTTAATAAAACACAGGTGCAAGTCAGTGTTTCCCTCAAGGAATTTTTCTATTATTTGTCTAATTGTAAATGTGATCTTCTACACTTCTTCCTGTCTAAATCCACTCTGGTGTTCTTCAATCTGATCCTCTACTCTTTTCCTTAGTTTCATTTCCAGAATCCTGGCATACGCTTTTTCTGGTACACTAAATAGTGATATCCCTCTATAGTTTGAGCATTCCATAGTTGATCCTTTCTTGTGTATTGGTACTACCGTTCCTTATTCCAGTCATCTGACACTTGTTTGGACTTCCATGCTTGTTGACATATTGCATCATGTAGTAGTTTGTCTGCCTCTCTCCCTTGGTTTTTAATCATTTCTGGATAAACTTGATCTGCTCCTGGGGCTTTTCCTAATTTCTGTAGCAGATTTCAATGGACAGAAATAATTTTTTAGACACAATAATCCATAGAGAACTACCGAGTCAAGCCTATCCTCCACACAGAGGCCATATTCTTTCTTTCTCACTGGTTTCACTGTCTGTAACATAAAATTTAGGATTTTTTTCCCTGCTCCAACTCTACGGGACTGCCTAAGAAGATGCGTTTCTCCGGGGACCTACGCTTGCCTTGGAAAGGGGCAGGGGTGTTCAGGGGAGCTTATGTGTGAGGATAAGGGATGGTTGATATATGATTAACAATAAAACATGTATGTTCACCCCTAGCAACACGACTATTATTGCTATACGTTTCCCTGGCGACCTACGCTTGCTTCCTCAGATGGGGGGGGTCGTTCAGGGGTGCAAATGTGTCAGGGTAAGGGATGGTTGATAGATGGTGAACAATAAAACATGTATGTTCATCCCTTTTGCTATGCATTTCCCCGACTTGCCTCTGGGGGGGAGGGGTTCAGGTAAAGGAGCATGGTAAGGGATGGTTGATGGACTCTTTTTTTTTCGTTTACTCACATTATCCATAACAATTTGTATAATACTTGTTAATTTAAATAAACTGTACAGTGTACGTGATCTAGGCATCCATGAATATCAAAGGGAAAGAACAAAACAACTTTCCTATTGTGGGATATTTTATCTTTTAACAACATTTCAGCAATTGGTCTTCTTTTTTCTTTGTAATTTAGTAAGTATTATATTGTACCACACATAAATATACTATACAGACTTTTCCAACAATTTATTGCCATTTACACGCCAATCAATCAGCGTGCACAAACTGCGCACTTTTTATGCAAATTAGGTTGTAACGTAAACTGGTAAAACGTTTATGAAAAATGCTCATATATATATTATGTATAAACCAGACACCCGCCCTTCTCGGTAACAACATGTCTCTATAGTCCAATGCTACCTCAAACTACATGGTTGGTTTTAGTCTCAGTCCGATTTATGATAATGTCTCGGTCCAGTCCCTTGTCATGGTCACTGTGTTCATCAATCAGTCAGTCTATCATCACTTGTCTCACTCACTCATTGAACTGCTCGTGTTCTGCCTGTTGTCGTTCCAGTTTTCAGTCTCATCCGTTGTCGCACTAGCGTCACACAATCTCTGATTGGCCCACCTTGAAGGTAGTTTCTCCCACTACCTCTTTATTTTTCTTTCTTTCTTTATCCCCCACAAAAACCAAGCCCAAACTTTTTATCTTACCCCTTCAAAATAAGCCCTCTTTATTATGTTCCTTGGGTGATACCCCAACTATGAAAGTCCTTCCCGACCTATGCCACGATGTGTGTTCCCAAAGCAAGATTCCCACAGAAAGTTACGCTTTGATTTTTTTTGTATTAAATTGTTTTACCTTATCTGTAGAAATATATTCCACATAATGTATGATATATATATGTAAAATTTATGTTACAGATAAAAAATGAGGTCCGCAAAATACAGGTACCAAATCACAGATACACACCTCTTCAAAAAGACTGGCTGAAAATCTTCACACCAATTGTTGAGAACTTGAAACTCAATGTCAGATTTGTAGCGAAGAAAAGAACTGTAGAAATAAAGGTATTTGTTTTGTCAACCTGCATTGTTTGTTTCTGTATTGATCTGTTTCTGCCAGTTTGTCGTTCCTCTATGTCTGACTTTACTCTCACTCAGCATTGATTGATTTTGTCTGTTTTTGTTTCCTTGTTTTATTCCCAACATGTTACCCGCCTCAGTCTGTCCGTGTATAATTTCATGACTTTTTGGGAAATCATTTATTTATAATAAAATGATAAATAAATTGCACATATTCACAGTACATGTACTTTTTAAGGCCCTTTTCATAGCTGTTTCTTGTGGCTGATGCCTCATAGACCTAGTTGATTGAAAGCAAATGACTATCAAATTGCTCCTGCTTTCATTTCATTTTTTTTGTTATATCCTGAAAATGGTGATTATTTGGTTAAATTTTACCCACATCTACAACTAAGTGGTTTCGGGGTTTTTGTAGGATTTTTAATTTTGCCTTTATTGCCATGTGAACAGCCAAGGGATCTTTAATGTGCCCAGTGTTGTGATCTGCACACGGGACCTCCTTTTTATCGTCCATCTCTGATGGGACTAGGTGTCAATCCACCACCCACTTGGACCAGGGGTGATTTTTTACCTCTGAAAATTTTCCCACTTGCCAGGCTTGAACTCACGACCTTTTGGTTGAGAGGCCGACACATTGTCTCTGCACCATCATTGTCCCCAAGGTTTAAGAAACATGGTAATGTTGATAACAGGGCCTGTTGTGAACATTGATTTTCTCACAATTCAATTTTTTTATGACTTTCTGATATTTCGAATTTGAATACTGGTAATAGGTGTGTTCTGAAAGAGAATTTGTCTTCACCTTGACAATCAGAAGATAGCAGCCAAATTTGCCCTCTGTTATTATAGTTTATAATGTTGAATTTTGCATGATGCACTTTTCATAAATAATAAATGATTCCTGCCATAAAAGAATATGATATTTATTTTTACTTTGATCACTTAGTCTTATGTTTTACTACTTCTGTGAAATTACCCTGTGTGGTTGTTATCTGCACTACTGATAGGTCCTATTTCTTACATATATCATTCTTTTATATTTGTTTCTGATTTGACTGTGTCCTCTTAATTCATAAAGAATTGCATTCTCTCTCTGCGTATTTGGGACAAACCACAGTACTGAGAGTAGACAAGAATAAACCAAATCTCAAAATCACCCTTTGTTAAGGAAAGGATAAGCCATGAAATTAAAAAGAGTTTTGTTGTTTATTTTCACACTATTGAGTTGGATTTAATGACTCTTTATTTTCACCCAGGCTGGCAAAGAAACAGAAGATATTGGAGCCCTTCAAAAGGCTGAGGATTTTGTGCGAGCTTTCCTTCTTGGCTTTGCAGTGGATGTAAGTAGAGTAAACATAAAAATTTGATTTTCATTCAATATTGCTACTTATGTGAACATATTTATATGAAAATACCTATACATCTGATTGATTCATTACCTCCAGTAGTTGTAAAATTCTTATATTTTGCTGTTCGGGGTTTTGTTTTTTTGTTGTTGGGATTTACTGAGAGGGGTGGATTTTTTTATAAGCTATTACATAAAATATGCATGCATATTTCAAGGTTGCTTCTCTACAAGTAGAATAGCACCCAGAAAAGATATGATTGATGAGCAGCATTTAAATATAAATGGAAGTTAAAAATTGTATGTAATGTCATTAATGACTATATAATGTGCCTTTTGTGGTAGTGGTCCTGAGGTAATATTCTAAACATGTTACAGGAAGGTTTAGACCTATCATGGATTTGCAAAGTGTTCTCTTAAAATTTCTTCACACAAAACTTATTCTCAGATTCAAGGAACCTAAGATCATCAGGCAGAGACTTATGAAACTCAAGAGATCCTGTCTAACTTTTTTACTCATTGCATATTATATATTTTAAATTTCTTTGACTTAACACTGTGTTGGAAAAATACAAAATGCATGTTGTCTGTTTCCTTTACCTCATAGGATGCACTTGCTTTGTTGAGGCTAGACCACTTGTTCTTGGAATCCTTTGATGTCACTGACGGTAAGATTTTCCTTAATTTAGACAAGTTCTGATTTTAGAAACATTTGAATATTATACTATAGTGCATATTAAGGTGTAGATTAAGTTGAAAGCGCAAATGTTGGAAACTGTTTCAGAATCATGCATAAATTATCTTAAAATCTTGAAGCAACATTGCACTCTTTGCTTTCTCTCTTTCTTTGTTTTATTTTATGAAAATGTGTTTCCTTAGTTTTCTGTATGATTTTTGACATCTCTATTTTGACAGTTAAGCCACTGAAGGGTGATCATTTAGCAAGAGCCATTGGACGTTTAGCTGGAAAGAATGGGAAGACAAAATTTACAATTGAAAACGTTTCTACAACAAGGATTGTATTAGCAGACAGGTGAGTGTTATTGAAACTGTGTTAAGCACCAAAATTTGAATCACGTTTGTACAGTAGACCTATATAGTATTTAGTTATATAGTTGGCGTATGATTTGTTCCCATAGCATTGTATTAAGATCTTATTCTTCTCTCTGGTCCCGCCATGTATTGAACTTGTTAAAAAGTGAGCGGCCCATGTTTATCTGTGTAGAAATTATACTTGATGATACCTTGTTCGGGCCCAATCCTATTACGGAACGGAACGTGTTTGCTCTGTCTTTATTAGTGGAGTTGTCACCTAGTTGTCATATTAAAGATCCCAATCCCATTGAGGGAAAAATAGATTTCATGGAAGCTGTGTGGTTGAAGATGTATATCTATATCTTGAATGTAACATGAAGGCCAATAATTGTTAATACAAGTTCGTTTTGACATCATAAATAGACTCATGAAGCAGGAACACCCATCATCTTCCTTACCATCACACGCAAATGATGAGAGAATTAGCTGACATATTCAGTAACTATTTCGTTGACAAAATTGGCAGCAATCGATCGGATCTTAGCGAAAAGACAGACACTGACACCATTAAAACTAGTGGTACGAAATTCATCCCAACACCACCACTTTCCTACTTTTTACCCGCATCTGTTGAGGAAATGACTAAACTCATCAATAATGCAGCAAATAAACAATGCAGATTGGACGCAGTTCCACTTGGGTTCTAAAAGCCTGTATTAATGAAGTTGTACCAGCCATAACCTCCATCGCCAATTGTTCCATCCAAAATGCAGATTTTCCCACCATTTTCAAAGAGGCACATGTGACTCCACTCTTAAAATAGAAAAATCTCGACAACGACATGATGAAAAATTACAGACCCGTCTCGAACTTGAATTTCATTTTTTTAATCATTGAGAACTTCGTTGTGTGAAGACTCACCAACCACACCATGAGCTATAACCTGTGCCCCGTTTTTCAATCAGTATACAGACGAGGTCACAGTGCTGAAACTGTGTTTATCTGTGTCCACAATGACATAATCAACCAGCTACAATGCAATGATAATGTCGCACTTCTACTGTTGGATCTGAGCGGGGCTTTCGATGCTGTGGACCACAAAAACACTCTTCACTAGAATGCAGCATTGTTTCGGCACCACCGGCATGGCTCTAAAGTGGTTTGTGAGTTATCGCACACAGCGAGTCATCATAAATGACAGTCCTTCATCAGCAACGAATATCCAATTTGGCGCCCACAGGGCCTTGGTCCGTTACTTCAAAATAAAGCAACAAGAATTGTAACTAAGACCAAAAAGTCCAAACACATCACTCCGTTTTGTGCTGTCTACATTGGCTTCCCGTAGAGAAGAGAATCTTTAACTGCATTCCGGACATGGCCCCGACTATCTAAAATATCTCCTTAAAAGTTCACCACCTCAATCGTCTGCTTAGATCATGACAATCTTTGCAACTAAAAAGAAGCGCCCTAAGACAGAATTTCTTGAACGTTCTAAAACCCATGTAAAGGGTTTGGTGTTTTATTGATGTATGGTATCTTTAGCACTGATGTTTATGTAATTATTCTTAGATTTTCTTAGTTTGACTCCATTGCTATTATTAAACTTTTAAAACTGACATTTAGACCTATCATGGGATGTGAGGTTGGCACCTGCAACGTGTGTGTGTGTGTGTGTGCAAGCATGTATAGGGCCATCTTGTAAATAACACATCATCATGTAGGTACTGTTCATCTTAAATTGTAACATTCTTCATGTATGCAGATGCCATGATTTTAAAGTAATCATATATGTAAGCTATTTTATGATGTATGTCCTGGCCTTTGTAAAGTGCAACTGAGCATCACCCTCATGGATAGAGGTGCTATTTAAATTTTGTATTATTATTATTATATAACCAGATACACAATCATAACAGAAAAGCTCAAAGCCTGTGTAAACTAACAATAGTAACTTGTTTTAAAGTAAAGTACAATATGTGGCGATCAGAAATAGTTTGATGTTTTCTCTTATGGCCTTGTTACTTGATTAGATCATTGTTGTGATGTAATTTTCCTTCTTTTTCAAAGTTACAATCATATGGCCTAGTGAAAGTAGTCATACCATTGGCAAAGCAATTCTTATAAATTGTAACTGTCCATGAGGAACTGACATAAGTGTCATGTTAAAGATACCAAGATCCAGTTGAAAGAAACTTTTGAGATGAGTTCTCAAACTTTGCTTACAGTAGCCTGAGTGTAATCTTTCCTAGTGAATTATATCTACATGTCTTTAACCTGTCTGTGTTTCCTTTTATCAATTGTTTAAGAGTGACTTTTTCTTCTTTTCCAGCAAAGTTCACATATTAGGATCATACCAGAACATTCAGATTGCAAGACGTGCTATTTGTAACTTGATCCTCGGTGAGTAAAATTGACTCTTGGTTTGAATTCTTCACGATTGTGACAAACACTTGGTCATCAAAGAAAAGTCTCATCCCTTTTTGTTCACATATTTTCAAACTGTTCTCCCTCTCAGTCCACACATTTTACTCTTCTCAACCAAGATGCACACCGATACTGTCACATTATGGGATAGAGAAAGCTTTATGAGTATTAAGAGTGTTTATTTAGGAGCTGATGGTAGTCAAAGTAAATATCAAGAACACCTAAGCCAAGTATCCATTTCAGGATCTATACAAAGCCTATCATTTCTACAGTTAATATGTTTACATGAATCTTGGCGTATACTGATCGTAAAATTGTAACTAGATTATCCGCTTTACAATTAGCAAGGTTTGACTATAATTGATGTGATTTCCTGTTTCATGAGTGGGGTTTTGGTTTTGTTTGGGTGTGGCCATTATTCTGAATTGCTTGTTTGGAGGAAGGTTCCTTGTTTAAGTTCATTGTCTTAAATCAAATTACAAAATAGGGGTAACAGTAACAGAAAATATTTTACTTGGGAAGGAATGTTGATTACACCACACATCAAGTTGCTGTCAGTATTTCTTGTTGTGTGTGTTTTTAGTATATGTAGTAAGAGCCTAGGGAATAGTACCTTTCAGTTTTTACTGTTTCGGTCTATCAAATTTACCACGTTTTTTCGTGAGATTGTAAAAGCCAGAGATTTACACTTTTTGTGTTGGTTTCTTTAGAGGATACTATTTTTTTCACTTACTATTAATTGTTCTTGCATTTGTTTTAATTATCTTTTTTTGTTGCTTTTCTCTGTGCAGGGAGTGCTCCAAGCAAAGTATACGGACAACTGCGGACAGTTGCATCTAGAGCAGCCAGCAGTTTTTAATATAATAGTAGTGATGTATATAGTTTGACTTGTGCATATTCCCTGTGATTGATTATGCTTAAAATAAAAAATGTTGAATTGAACAAAAGTCTGCCTTTGTCTCTTGTTTATAGGTAGAGAGAGTTCATTTATGTGATTGTTTTTGTTGTTGTTGAATCAGTATACAATGCTGAAACCCATAGTGAAATACCTAGTGATTGTTTTTGTTGTTGAATCAGTATACAATGCTAAAACCCATAGTGAAATACCTAAAGGTATACCTCAGAGCAAGTTGGAAGAAGATATAGAAGAAGCAGTAAAGTTTAGAAATTTAACCTTCACAGAAGGAAACAGAAATTCCAGGACAGGGTAGTCAGGAGAAAGATCACTCGGACATCGAAACCCATACATCGGAAGGTAGAATGTGAACTGAGAAAGAAAGGGGTTTGCTTTTTTAGGAAGGATTGTTGATGTAGGAATTAGTGAGGATAGTTACATTGTCATTATCGAATTATATCCATGTATGTTGTGTATAGTTTTGTCTTGTTGATTGGCAATAGCTGCTGGATCCTACTCTTTCTTTCAAAGTCAAAGTGTTACTATTCCGCCTCTCTTTCACCTCCATGCTTTGTCTGAATTAATGAGATAACCTTGTGTCACCAATATGAAAATTCTTTCACGGCCATTACAGCCCACAGAGCTGGAACTTATCCCAGTTTCTATAGCGTGAAATGTAACAGGTGATAATTATCATTTCCTGGGTAGGCCACTAGTAGTCCGATGCAGGTTTTACTTCCAATCTAGTGTTTGTACCCATTTGCATCTGAGCAGCAGGGAAAATGCATCTTACGTGTCTTTCCCAAGGAACACAATGTTGGGCATAGCTTGCTGGTATTCAAACCTGGTACTTCATGATCCCAAGTTTGGCAGCCTTACCCTTGGCCATCAACGCCACTAGCGTAGCACCAGCATAAACTATGTGGTAAAATTCATTTGAACAACCTTTGCTTGTGTCTTCTTTCCCTTTATAAACTTAGCCCTGACCATAGATCCTTATAGAATTGTCAAAGAAAAATCCATGTATTTGTGATTGGTTCAACATCAGATATTCTCGCAACAATTTTGGTTTTAAAGATTTCAGCTCTTAATCATCCTGAGATCACCGCATAGGGTGGACAGGGTAAATTTCAATGAAATAATCAAACGCCTTCAAAGTCAAAGAGAGACATCATGAAGGCATGATGCTTGCTTCACATGCCACAGACAATGGGTTCAATCTTCAATGTGGGCTACCAATTTACTATTTATTTTGAGTTTCTTTTCTGCTTTATTCTAGAAAGACTTTACCATTAGTATTACTATTAGCAAATCTAGGGTTATGACCATGCTTGAAAAGTCTAGAGGTCACACATTTATAATCATATTAAGCTTATTACATATCCCTTTACCATTATACTGTGAAACTCCATTGAAATCATTGAAACTGAGCAGATGACCTCACGTGTCTTACTATACTAGAGCAGAGCCAGCAAGATCGCTGATTTAATGTCCTTCGTGGTGGACAGGCCCTCTCATTTTTAGTATGTAAATCAATGCAGTAGAAGAATAGTGTTAGTAGCAGTGCATTTATTTTATTGCATTAGTATTTATCGGTCAACTGCGCCCCCCCCTCTCTCTTTCTCTCTCTCTATCTCATATTTAAAGGGAGCTAACTAACAAAAATCAACAAGTTCTTTAGAGAAAGAGAACTATCCTTACATATGTCGTCCATTTCTTACTCTTACCATCAAACGTAACTTTTTTTTATTATTACATGTATTTTTATCCCCCCCCCCCCCCTCCCCAACAAATATTGTAATAATAATAAAAAGTTGCGGGGGGGGGTCGACTTTCGTCACTCAGGCTGCCTGCCGTTCATTTGTTGCTTGACTTCTTGTTTTTATCCAAGTAACTGACATTTGCATCCTATACTTCAAATTAGTTTTGAATTGTAAGTAATATAAGTAAAAAAGATGTGGACTGTCTGGGGGAGCGTAGATTTGCAGCATGTTACTGGAGCATTCATCGAGTTGTGTCCCTTCTCCCTTCACTATCATACTACCTCACTCACTCGTCACCAAAACTACAATAACTAACTTGGGTGACTACCTGCTTGTTCCCGGCAAAACGTGGCAAGACTTCTGTCCACCCAAGATGTCGGTTGATGGTTTTCTGTTTGGTTACTGGGTTGTACTTTTTTGGGGGTATTTTTTGTTTTTGTTGGAGGGGGTGGGGGGTTATGTGTATGGGCGCTATTGGTAGATACTACTTCTTTCCTTTCATTCTTTCACATGTCTTTATTTCATCTTGCTGTTTCCTCTTAAGTCAAACTGAGATCACTGTATATGGTAGACTCCAAAATAATTGGGCGGGGGGGGGGGGTATTTTTTGTTTCGATTTGGGGTTTGAATTTCTTTTTGTGAAAAAGAGGGCTTCTTCTTTTCTTTCTTTCTCCTTTTTTTTCGTGTTTTTGTTGTTTTGCTTTCGTGTGTGTGTATTGGTATGAGGGTTTTTTTCTTGGTGAATCAAAACTGATTTTTATTACACGGCTGTTGAGTCTTTCCTGAGGTGTTGCAGCGAAATCGTAGTGTTGTGTGTGAGTTTGTAATTACGACGATGCTGTTATTAGTATTATCACAGGAGAATCTTGTCAGATTGCTAGTATGGAGTGCCTAAAAGAAAGCTGTACTGTATGTTAGCCAGGGAGTTGAAAAGGAATTTGAATGAAATGGCCTTGGGGGGGGGGGGGGGGGATAAATGATGTCAAATCTGAGAGTCTGCACATACTAGGGGGATACGAATTATAAATTTATCTATCTTTATCTTTTACGAGTCAGTAGCACTATATGCATGTACTGATCACTAACAAGTCATAAAATTATGATGATTATAACAACAAACGGTTTGAAGTGTTTAGTTTTTGTCTTAGGGAACTCGGTAGTGTAGAGGCAAGGTGTCGACCTCTCAACCCAAAGGTAGTGGGACCAAGCCTTGACGGTTGAACAATTTTCTCGATTAAAAGCTCCCCTCCCTCCCCACCCACCCCAACTTCCTGGCCCAGGTAGGTGGATAGACACCTAAGACGGACGATTAAAAAGGAAGAACCGTGTGTAAATCACAACAGTCTGTGCACGTTAAAGATCCCTTGGTTATTTCAGGGCTATACGGGCAAAATTTTAAAAAATCCTACTAAAAACAAAACCGAGATTACCTTAGTTGTGGAATGTGGGTAAAATCAAATCAAAATTAAAAACTAATGTTGCCTTAACAATGACACGTAATGCATACTAAAGATATCACTGTTATCATCATCATCATCGCAACACAAAAGCATTTTATTACGTCATGTACAACAAAGTAAGAGTGCATTAATATAGTGACAATACGACATTTGTTTTGACCAGGTTGGTGTGAATTATTACAATTTCACCTTGGCAGCATGTGTCCCCTTCACCAATCTACGTAAAATCGAAACTCGAATGAAGTTACTCGTAGATACGTTTATAATTGTAACTGTGTATAAGTTTAGTTGTTGTAACTATAATATAACGGTCTGCATGTACTGTACACTGTTTGTGTTAATAATAATTGATCAGCTGAGCAAGCGCCATTTCTCAAACGATCGAAGTCGTTCATTGCTTGTAACAGATGCCTGCGTTGCCTGGGATTTAGTAGCGTTTCCCTGGCTAGGCACAGGTCGACACAGGCGTTGGCAGTGTTAGTGTTACTGTTATGGATGGGCAGCGATTACCAACATCTGTCTTTTAACGACTAAGTTGAAAACCAAATTAAAAGATTAATCGCTGAGCATGCAAAAATAAAACTAAGGTTTCTGATTCTCATTTTATTATTATTATTACATCATTATTAATATTATTATTATTATTATTGTTAGTATTGTTATTATTTATATTATTATTAGTATCCTTTTCATTATCATTATTGTTACTATTATTATTATTATCATTTCTTCTTCTTCTTCTTCTTCTTCTTCTTCTTCTTCTTCTTCTTCTTCTTCTTCTTCTTCTTCTTCTTCTTCTTCTTCTTCTTCTTCTTCTTCTTCTTCTTCTTCTTCTTCTTCTTCTTCTTCTTCTTCTTCTTCTTCTTCTTCTTCTTCTTCTTCTTCTTCTTCTTCTTCTTCTTTCTTCTTCTTCTTCTTCTTCTTCTTCTTCTTCTTCTTCTTCTTCTTCTTCTTCTTCTTCTTCTTCTTCTTCTTCTTCTTCTTCTTCTTCTTCTTCTTCTTCTTCTTCTTCTTCTTCTTCTTCTTCTTCTTCTTCTTCTTCTTCTTCTTCTTCTTCTTCTTCTTCTTATTATTATTTCTTCTTCTTATTATTATTATTATTCTTATTCTTATTATTATTATTATTATTATTATTATTATTATTATTATTATTATTCTTCTTATTATTATTATTATTATTATTATTATTATGATTATTATTATTATTATTATTATTATTATTATTCTTATTATTATTATTCTTATTATTATTATTCTACTATTACTACTACTACTACTATGAATACTACCATTTTTCTTATTATTATTTTATTATTTGTTATTATTATTATTATTATTATTATTATTATTATTATTATTATTATTATTATTATTATTATTATTATTATTATTATTATTATTACTACTACTACTACTACTAATCATAATTATAATAATTAATGCTATTATTATTATTATTCTACTATTTACTACTACTACTACTACTACTACTACTACTACTACTACTACTACTACTACTACTACTACTGCTACTACTGCTACTACTACTACTACTACTACTACTACTACTACTACTACTACTACTACTACTACTACTACTACTAATATAATAACAATACTACTACTACTACTAATACTGATAATTATACTACTACTACTACTACTACTACTACTACTACTACTACTACTACTACTACTACTACTACTACTACTACTACTACTACTACTACTACTACTACTACTACTACTACTACTACTACTACTACTACTACTACTACTACTAACTACTATTAATAACGTAGATAAAGACAAACAGTGAGGCAAGGGGCATGTCGAAAGTGAAGGTAATGACACAAGATAATATGAAAGCCACATAGGAACAAAGACGAGATAAATACAAGAAAAGACAGAAAAAATCCTGACCACCATGGGGATCGAACCTGCGACCTCTGCGTCGGCATCCATCGCCTCGCCATGAAAAAAGCGTGCTACCAAACGAGATAACTATGCTTGCCATATGACAATAAACTATGTTGTATATGCCATTTTGGATTATGTTGACAATTCTTGTTTACATATAAATGCCTTTCTTATATGGTTATATATTGCACTTGCCTTTTGGATTCTCTGACTGGTTTCTTCTCTCTAGTTTTTTTCCTCCTAGTTAATCATTACTCCTAGGTAATTGTAGCTTTGAACTTGTTCATTTGTAAATCGTTTTCGAAGATATCTTTTTCTTCTTTAGTGGCTTCTTCGTTTGGTCCATAAGCTAATAATAATTTAATTTCTCTTCCTTTGGTTTAATATTTATCTCTAATAGCTGTAGGCTTACAAATAAATTTCCAAACTTTCTATTAGCATTTCGTGCCTTTTATGCATTAGGAGGACTACTCTTGCTTTAGCTCTATCTTTGACATCTACTTGAGAAGATTAAAATATGATTTGGTCCTATATTTTCTATTCCTTTGTCCTTTTTTTCTCTGTTTCTGTGGTAATAGCCAAAATGTCTACTTTGAATTTTTACATTTCTTCAACTAATTCTATCTCTTTACCCTCAATTGCCCTAATATTCCATATTCAAAAAAAATCACAGTCGGTGTTCGTTTCCATGTTCGTCGTTGAAAGATCAAGCCGGCTATATATTGTATTTATTTCTCTGAATCAGTTTGGTTTGGATAAGCAGGGGATTAGCCCACTGTACCCTAGGTAGATAGTGGGGCTACCACCTTGAGACCCCCTACCAGGCCTTGTTATTTTCTGCCAGGTTAACTCCCCTTAGCCCTTGGTCACCCAAGACCAGCCTGTAAGGCAGCAGGTTGTTATTTTCTGTCAGAGGACTCCCTTAGCCTTTCGTCAACCAAGACCGGTCTGGAAGGCAG
>JAXRKP010001618.1:2500-15000 GCA_037039925.1 Doris montereyensis
ACCATTTTGATACCAAATAACTGGTGCAAATGGAATGTTTTTCATTGTACCACAGGCAGAGAAAAGAGTGTAGGGGACCCAGGAGGGGTGGGTGCGCTTGAAATATGAGGATTGTTAAAGTTTCTTTTTCAAGAGATTTCTGTATGCATTGAAAACCATCTTATATAATGTTTAATGAACACGTCTGAACTTTGTTTCCCGTCTCATCATGTGCGAATCTTGAATAAGCAGCGAAAGATTATAGACTTAGTCTTCTCATTATTAGTCTTCATTGTTATTACTAGTCTTCTCATTGTTATTACTAGTCTTCCCATTGTTATTGTTATTACCTAGTCTTCCCATTGTTATTACTAGTCTTCCCATTGTTATTACTAGTCTTCCTAAATTTATTAGTCTAGTCTTCTCATTGTTATACTAGTCTTCCCATTGTTATTACTAGTCTTCTCATTGTTATTACTAGTCTTCTCATTGTTATTACTTGTCTTCCTGACTGTTATTACTAGTCTTCCCAGTGTTATTACTAGTCTTCCCAGTATTATTCCCTAGTCTTCCCAGTCGATTGAACACGAACAAAGACAAATTTCAAACTTGCCCAATTTCTGAGTTTCTAATTTTACACAGAATTGAGAGAAACAATGGGACGATTCTTAAGTTTGACATATTCAAGTCGAAGTTTTATTCAACGAAAATTTTTGTGTACGAGGAAAAAAAGTTGGTAGTGTTTTTGATTTGCTCACAAGCTATTATTTGTAATTATTTGATTAATTTATTGAGTTGTGGTTTAAAAGTTTACCCTGATTACATCATCGAGTTGACTTCCATTATAGTATAATCAATGTTTACTGTCTGTGGTGATCTTCCTATACATTTCGTAAGTGCCAACGTGATGGAGAATGATCAGAGTGTGTCGAAACAGCATACTGTTTTGGGGCCAAAAGAATCTCGTTGGGGACATCTATGTCAATCATTGTCTTGTTCCTCACTGAAATCCCTGTCAGTGTTGTATCCACTCTCGCACCACGTCTTCAAGTGGGGTTTGGGGGAGGGGGAGGAGGGGGTGTTGCTTGGCTTAAACTTTGGATCTTGTGTCCTTTAATCGTTTTGTTCATTGGAACAGCAAATGTTTAAGACACAATCTCGCTCATAAAAATGGTACCAGCATCTCTTCTCGGGAGAGACGATAAAATACCTCGTGTTCCGCTTCGCTCTATAGAAATCGGGTAGACTTCGGCTCAATGGGCCATCCTGATCTTTACTTTCTTCTTTTTTTTTTTTACTTATTTTGGAAGGATGTGCAGACTACTGATTGGAATGAATTTGATGTCAGGTCTACAGCTCAGATCTAGGAATCCTAACAAACAATAAACGCTTAATAATAACATATTTACCATAATTATTCTCTCCTTTCTTTGTTGATGTGTTTAACGACATTTCATGATGGTTATGTAATGCCTCGAGTGCCAGTAATGGCTTGTCATTCTTATGTCTGCTTTGTAAGTGAGTTGTTTGTTTGTCTGTTTGTGTGTTGATTTTTGTTTTTTGAGTTTTTGGGGTTGCTTTGTTGTTTATGGGTTTTCTTTGGGTTTTTTGTTTTTTTTTAAAGAGAGATAGAAAGGGGGGAGGTGGGGGCTTATCGTTTTATTTTGGAATTTTTTGTCAAAAACTGTTTCTTGCTTTTGTCTTTTTTTTCTCTACAATATTTTAGCTCTAGACTCTCATTTACTTCCCTCTGATATAAATAAGTCTAAATCGCACCATATTTTACACATCTTCGTGTACTATTTTTGGATGTTATGATTGAAAAACTTGGCCTTATTTTAAATACACCATTGTGCTGGACTTTTATTATTCTTCCACAGTAAAATGTGTTATGTCAAACTAGTTTTATTATATGAGAATATTTGACCTTCTTTGCAGATGGGCTCAGCATGGACTCGGTAATTCAGTCCCTGGGAGGATGTGGCAAGTTCCAAGTGTTGATGGTCATCGCCATCTTCACGGCAGAATTCGCCTCTCCTGTCTCACTGATGTTCATGTCTTATGGAAACTACAACCCTGGATGGAAATGTTTGGATAATGACAGTTCACTATCCTTCGCCATCCCTGAAAACGGGAGCAATGGCTCCTCCCACTACTTGTACTCAGCAGCAGCAGCTGACAATAATAAGACATCATCTGGACCTGAGTATGTCAAGGATAATTGTCCAGATTTCGAGGCGTGTCGCCATGTCCAGTTTAACCCCGAGTCGTCGACAATTGTCAGTGAATGGAAGCTCATTTGCGACAAGGCATGGATTCCCACAGTGATCATCTCTGTTCAAATGGTAGGCGTAATGATAGGAGCTTACACAGGCGGTTATTTAGGTGACAAAATCGGGAGACAGAAAACCATTTATATCAGCACTGCCTTGAACGGCATATTGAATTTGATTGCAGCATTCTCGACATCATGGCACATGTTTATAGTTCTCAGATTTTTCATCGGAATGACGTATGCTTGCATATCTAGTTTCCCGTTCGTATACGCATCAGAACTTACTCTGGCAAATGGCGTAGCTTTCTGGCAAGCCTTCCAGCCTGGAACGTGGGTGCTTCTGTGTTTGCTGTCATAGCTATGTTAACCAAAGACTGGAGGCATATCCATTTGATCACAGCAGGCATCACCCTATTTTTCTTCTTCCCAATAATATGGACCCCGGAAAGCCTTCGTTGGCTGACGGTCAAAGGCAAAGTCAAGAGGGCAGTCAAAGTTGCTGCTCGGATTGCGTCGTTGAACAATAAACCTTCCCTCAAGAAAGAAACATTTGAATATTTGGCAGCTCAACACCGGTTAGAAGACGGGACAGCACGTAAGTATTCTTGGTACGATCTCTGGAAAAAAGAGGTCCGCTTGTACACGTTCATCTTTGGTTTCATTTGGATTTCCATGGCGATCGTCTACTACACGACCAGTTTTGGGGCCAAGAATCTCGTTGGGGACATCTATGTCAACCTCATTGTCTTGTTCCTCACTGAAATCCCTGTCAGTGTTGTATCCACTCTCGCACCAAATATTATGGGCAGAAAATGGGCGACGCTTGCCTTTTTCCTTCTGGCAACTTCCTGTCTGTTTGGCATCGTCTTTATGGACCGCTTTTACAGCGGAAGCGATCAAGGACAGTCATCTTCGTTTTCGTTCTGTTTGCCAGATTTGGCATAAATGGAGCGTGGTTTGTCTTGTACACCTTGACTGCGGAAATCTACCCAACTGTCATTCGAGGGACCAGTCTGGGTTATGGCAGCTGTATGTCTCGTATAGGTGGTATTGTAGCTCCATATCTCATACCCAACAACAAAGAGTCCAATTTCATCAGTTTTCTGATAATGGGTTGCCTAATAGGCATCTGCAGCATGCTGCTCCTCTTTCTGCCCGAAACAAAAGGCAGAAGCCTGATGGACACGTGGAGTGACGAGGTCCTCGCAACAACTTCAGACTCATCCTCTTCATCTGAAGAGATTGAAAAACTGAACAATTTGAAAACAAGCGAAAAAGTTTGAAGTGGAGGGATCCATCGCCCCCGTCATCGCTCTCAATGCTCTCAGTACGTACTATCCCTGAATGTTACCGCGTATGTATCATGTTTAGTTGTCAATACACCCCAGTGTGAACTCTGGTAAAGGAAAGGTAAGATTTCGATATAAAAGGTTTCGTAACTGATCCGAAGTCTTTCTTTCCATCGAAGAAACAATCAAGTGTAAACTGTACAAAGAGGTTTGTTTATGTTGAGGTGGACGCTGAAACCAGAGGTAAGACACCTGATTCTCGCTGCTACCACGGACATTGGTTTTCTTTCTTCTTTCTTTCTCGGTTTTTTAAGACTACCAAGAGACGCCCATGGGACCGAAAGGTATAAATACGTCCTTCATCCTTAAAAAAACAAAACAAATCTTAATTCACTCCACCTACAAACAGAACGGTATCATGGATACAGATTGCCCAGGTAATGATTGACGTCAGGATGTGTTTTCCAAATGTTGATAACTTATTAACTTTTTTTTTAAGTACTTAGTTAATCCATATTATCAAACCCTATTTTTGGCAACGATGGATAACAGGTGGGGCATGCCAATAAAAAAAATCGACAAGAAAAATAATAACTTTACATTTTATATGAGAGTAGAGACGACAGAGAACTTACTCAGCCACCTTTAAAAAAAATATATAAAGCAAACTTCATTAATTTAAGATTGTGTTAAGTTCACTATGATTTATGTGGCCATTCCCAATAGACATTGGACTATGTCTGTCAAGTCAAGTTTTGATGTGGAAATATAGTATATCTTTAGCGTGACTATCATCATATTCATTGTCGGATTTCCCATGTAAGTATAGAAGAATGGTTGCTAATTGATGAAACGGGTGGGGGGGTTGGGGTGAGGCGGTTGTTAGGGGTGGAGAAAGGTTGTCATCGACAGAAGAGAGAAACGAAAGGCACCTGCTGACGGAAAGAGATAATTCAACATGTTGTCAAAATAATTATGCTGATTAGATATTAATATGCAGTGTATGTGTGTGTATCAGTGTGTATGCAGAGTGTGGGGAAAAGGGAGCGACAGTAGCAGGAGGGCATTAGTATCTAGGAACGAGGAAGATTTAACAACAGAGAGAGAGAGAGAGAGAGAGAGAGAGAGAGAGAGAGAGAGAGAGAGAGAGAGAGAGAGAGAGAGAGAGAGAGAGAGAGAGAAAGAGAGAGAGAGAGAGAGAGAGAGAGAGAGAGAGAGAGAGAGAGAGAGAGAGAGAGAGAGAGAGAGAGAGAGAGAGAGAGAGACAGACAGAGAGACAGAGAGAGACACAGAGAGAGACACACAGAGAGAGAGAGAGAGACAGAGAGAGAGACAGAGAGAGACAGACAGAAACAGAGACGTCAACGTTTACATTTTGCATATTTCTATTATCTTAGTATTGTAACCAAACTTATACTGCTGGTGAGTTCTTGTTTTGTAGTATTTGTGTTTCGTGTGTATGGAATAATAACTGTGTTTTAAAAACAGCACCACTCAGCATCAAAGGTGAAAGGATGTGTTATGTTGATGGTTTTTATAATACTGGTTTTTTACTATGTGTTTTGTTCTCTTTGATTGTGCTCATACACGGTGGTGTCCAACTCAAGTATCAGCTGCCTTACAAGACCGCCTTATGTTCTTTCTAGCATTCTGATTGGGTGAAAATCTTAGGCTCAAAATTTGCCACCAATCAGATTATTGAAAACCGAAGCGATCATACCCTTCTCTGAGCGTTAGAGGGGGGGACGGGGGGGGGGACACCTGAATTGGTGAGTTTGGGATCAAAATGTTGATTTTTCTGTTCTTTATATATATTCGGGTAGAGCGATCATATATTACGTTTATGGCAGAAAAATGTCCATATGACGTATATTATTTTTGTTACACAATATTTTGTAGGCGAGGATAGGTGAAAACAGTCACAATTTTGACGTAAATTAACCTAACACTGACTGAGAAGATGGCACTGAAAACCCGTATAACCGGCCAGCTATCGCCACACAACGCCACATCTGGTGACATGGTCAATGGACACGCCCATATTGCCGAGTTGACCCAGCGTGGAGTGATGTGAGAGGTGGAGGTCAAATAAACTAGCGATGCGTCTGTAAACACGCGCACAAGTAGAGGAATAGACACCCGCAAATAGAGCAATAGAGGAATAGAGCAATAGAGGAATAGAGGAATAGAGGAATAGAGGACTAGGAGGAAAAGAGCAATAGAGGAATAGAGGAATAGAGGAATAGAGCAATAGAGGAATAGAGGAATAGAGCAATAGAGGAATAGAGGAATAGAGGAATAGAGGAATAGAGCAATAGAGGAATAGAGGAATAGAGGAATAGAGGAATAGAGGAATAGAGGAATAGAGGAATAGAGGAATAGAGAAATAGAGGAATAAAGGAATAGAGGAATAGAGCAATAGAGGAATAGAGAAATAGAGGAATAGAGCAATAGAGGAATAGAGCAATAGAGGAATAGAGCAATAGAGGAATAGAGAAATAGAGGAATAGAGGAATAGAGAAATAGAGGAATAGAGCAATAGAGGAATAGAGCAATAGAGGAATTTAGGAATAGAGGAATTTAGGAATAGAGGAAATAGAGGAATAGAGGAATAGATGTCTGTTTTCACAATAATTCACATTCTAAAGCTATATTATTTACAGTCATCTTTACATTAGTAACAATGCCAGAGTAAGGGGGCTACTACAAGAAGGGCAACCCGTCTATAGTGGTTTTTTTGTGTTATTTTGTTTTGATTTCTTTATTCGCATTTTTCTCGAAATGTTATCCTCCCCCCCCCCTCCCCCCCAAACTACTAAATTTTTATTTCCTCCGTCATTTACAGACCGATTTTTATAATATTTTGGCAAACATGCTCCCTTTGTCAACGTTAATAGAACGATGTCTGGATTTTTTAATATCTTGTAAACTTTTTCAGAATTATTTTTTGTTGTAATAAAAATGCCACTTTTGCATATAAACGATATACACGTTATTTTCAATTTTTCATTTTTGAAAAAAACTTCAAAATATCTATATAAAAAAAACCTCGACGTCACTTTTTAAATATTGAATGGAAAAAATTCAAATCTCATTTATTCTTCTTGATGACTCAAGCTGCCAACTGTTGGTTAGCCTAGCAGTGCAGTTGCTTTTGATGTTAACACCACTACTACATTTCTCTTGCTGAAATGAGTTCGTAGCTAGCTTTGAGGCTCGGCTCAGTTAATATCAGCTTTTGGTGTTAAACACTACTACACTGAAATGAGTTCGTAGCTAGCTTTGCGGCTCAGCTCAGTTAATATCAGCTTTTGGTGTTAACACCACTACTACAGTTCTCTTGCTGAAATGAGTTCGTAGCTAGCTTTGAGGCTCGGCTCAGTTAATATCAGCTTTTGGTGTTAACACCACTACTACAGTTCTCTTGCTGAAATGAGTTCGTAGCTAGCTTTGAGGCTCGGCTCAGTTAATATCAGCTTTTGATGTTGAGCTATTTGTACCAGCTTTTGATGTTGATTATTTGTACCTAATAACGGTGTTCGGCAATGCTGACCTTCAGTGAAATGAGTTCCACTCAGGGAATTGTGCTTGTCCTTTAATTCGTTTCGTTCAAAACACAAGGCAGTCTTGCCAGGCGCTTGAAGACTGATTACCACTCAGGAATTCATTGAAAAGCAAGGTAACTTTTCTAGTTGTGAATGTGCTATAATGTATAGAATATTACTACATGTATTATCACTCGCTGGGTTGATTTCTGTTTGCGGTTGCAGACAATGTTTCACCTTTGTTTCTCCAGTCCTACACCCAGCACTGTAAGTTTAAGTTTGCTATACACGTTTGGAAATGCTGGCTCATCCCTTATTTTTATATAGGTCCACTTTAATAACAAATATAGATATAGATAAAATGTATGTGTTTTGTGGGGGTTTTTCACTAACTTATTAATCTGGCTCTTTCCCTTCTAAATTAATTAAATTACATATGATTTTAAAACTATTGACTTATACCACAGCCTGAGACATAAAAAACAAATCTTATGATTATTTTTTTTCATTCATTTCATCACCCTTATTATGGCATGAATTATTGTTATTATTATTATTATCATCATCATCATCATCATCATCATCATCATCGTCATCATCATCACTTTTTTTACTAAATTGTTATTATTATTATTATTATTATTATTATTATTATTATTATTATTATTATTATTATTATTATTATTATTATTATTATTATTATTATTATTATTATTATTATTATTATTATTATTATTATTATTATTATTATTATTATTATTATTATTATTATTATTATTATTATTATTATTATTATTATTATTATTATTATTATTATTATTATTCCTATTTTTTAATTATTATTATTATTATTATTATTATTATTATTATTATTATTATTATTATTATTTTTATTTATTTAATATATTTTTCCTTATTTAAAGTTATTATAAATATTTATTATTATTTTTATTTATTTAATTAATATTATTATTATTATTATTATTATTATTATTATTATTATTATTATTATTATTATTATTATTATTATTATTATTTTATTATTATTATTATTATTATTGTTATTTATTATTATTATTATTATTATTATTATTATTATTATTATTATATTATTATTGTTAGTATTATTATTATTTTTATTATTATTATTATTATTATTATTATTATATTATTACTAATATATGTAATTTTATATATATATATATATATATATATATATATATATATATATATATATATATATATATATATATATATATATATATATATATATATATATATATATACATACATACATACAAGAAGAAGGAAACTTACATTCCCTGAAAGTAGTGCAAATTGTCTCACTCTTCAATGCTTTCAATGATTCCCGATGTTCGACTTACCGGTATTACAAAGGCTGGCGCATGAGCCTTCTTAGAGCATATTATTATGTAAGCCTCAGGACGTCTAGTTATAACTGTATGGGTTTCAGAATAGGAACGCAGGTAGGTTTCAACAGAAGGATTCAGAGGTAGGTTTTCCATCTGTCACTAGAAGGAATGGTCCAATGTTGTTGCCCTTAGGTCAGTAGTGGAGTCGTGTGTTGTTGATTACAAGGTCGATGGGCTTGAGCTGTTCGCTCACTTGTGTTTCTCTCGTCTTCGTCCCCCCGTGCTGTGAGTTGTGTGAGGCTCTTACATCTATACTATCACGTCTCTGGGCTCTTACATCTATACTATCACGTCTCTGGGCTCTTACATCTATACTATCACGTCTCTGGGCTCTGGCATCTATACTATCACGTCTTTCTTTGGCTCTTACATCTATACTATCACGTCTTTCTTTGCTCTTACATCTATACTATCACGTCTTTCTTTGGCTCTTACATCTATACTATCACGTCTTTCTTTGGCTTTTACATCTCTACCATCACGTCTTTCTTTGGCTCTTACATCTATACTATCACGTCTTTCTTTGGCTCTTACATCTATACTATCACGTCTTTCTTTGGCTCTTACATCTATACTATCACGTCTTTCTTTGGCTCTTACATCTATACTATCACGTCTTTCTTTGGCTCTTACATCTATACTATCACGTCTTTCTTTGGCTCTTACATCTATACTATCACATCTTCCTTTCTTTGGCCCTTACATCTATACTATCACGTCTTTCTTTGTCTCTTACATCATACTATTACGTCTTTCTTTGGCTCTTACATCTATACTATCACATCTTTCTTTGGCCCTTACATCTATACTATCACGTCTCTAGTCTCTTACATCTATACTATCACGTCTTTCTTTGGCTCTTACATCTATACCATCACATCTCTATTTGGCTCTTGCATCTATACTATCACGTCACTAGTTGGCTCTTACATCTATACTATCACGTCTTTCTTTGGCTCTTACATCTATACTATCACGTCTTTCTTTGGCTTTTACATCTATACTATCACGTCTTTCTTTGTCTCTTACATCTATACTATCACGTACTTTCTTTCTTTGGCTCTTACATCTATACTATCACGTCTTTCTTTGGCTCTTACATCTATACTATCACGTCTTTCTTTGGCTCTTACATCTATACTATCACGTCTTTCTTTGGCTCTTACATCTATACTATCACGTCTTTCTTTGGCTCTTACATCTATACTATCACGTCTTTCTTTGGCTCTTACATCTATACTATCACGTCTTTCTTTGGCTTTTACATCTATACTATCACGTCTTTCTTTGGCTTTTACATCTATACTATCACGTCTTTCTTTGTCTCTTACATCTATACTATCACGTCTTTCTTCGTCTCTTACATCTATACTATCACGTTTTTCTTTGACTCTTACATCTATACTATCACGTCTCTAGTCGGCTCTTACATCTATACTATCATGTCTCTATTTGGCTCTTACATCTATACTATCACGTCTCTATTTGACTCTTACATCTATACTATCACGTCTCTAGTCGGCTCTTTCATCTATACTATCATGTCTCTATTTGGCTCTTACATCTATACTATCACGTTTCTATGTGACTCTTACATCTATACTATCACGTTTCTATGTGACTCTTACATCTATACTATCACGTCTCTATTTGGCTCTTACATCTATACTATCACGTTTCTATGTGACTCTTACATCTATACTATCACGTCTTTCTTTGGCTCTTACATCTATACTATCACGTCTCTATTTGGCTCTTACATCTATACTATCACTTATCATATCTCCATTTGTCTCTTACATACTTGTGTACTTGTTAATGTTGTTTTTGTTCTTCGGGTTTTGGTCGGTCTTTTTCTTTGTTGCCATTTTTTCTGGGATTGTGAATGTGGTCTGTTTCCCTTTTTCTTAGCATTTATTTGTTTCTGCATGCGTTCGTGTGTGTGTGTGTGTGTGTGTGTGTGTGTGTATATATATATATATATATATATATATATATGTTGACATGTTAACACAAAGTAGATAATATTGTGCTTTCGTTCGTGTTTGATCATTTTCTCCCACCCCTCCTTTAATTTAATCTGATATGTCATAGAAATCAGAGAGATGTACATTGCAAATTTGATATTAAGTTTACGGTAGGTTGATTTTTTTTAAATTACTCAATGTAGGCAACTGGTTTTAAGCATTTATTGTTAAATAACAAAATTCCGTTCGTGGCTATTTGCCAAAACCTTCTATATGACCATAAAGCTTTATAGGTGGATAGAAGCTGTGACCTTACATTAGGAACTTGGTCTTTATTTTATTTCTACTGTTTGAAAGCACCATTACTTTTCATCATTTCATTTGCGTTGTGCTTATTATGTAAGTGTATTTTTACTCGTTTGTACTTTTGTTACTGTCTTTGTCTTATTGTTTTAACATTCCTTTTTTTATTTTATTTATTTTTATTAAGGGTTGGGTGTATGGGGAGGCGGGGGTGGAGAGGGAATCCACTCTTCATTATTTTCACAGGTGAGGGAAGAAAGCGGGAAGAAGAGTTATTTGTTTGAGTAATTTTGTTGAATTTTTAACCTGAGCGTAAGAACTTTATTTATCAAGGCCTTATTTTGACCCACTTAATAACAACAACAAAACAACAGCAACAACAGGTTTTTTTTTTCAGTCTTCGTTTACCTAAGGAAATATTGGAAGACTCATGAAAAATCATTCTGAAAACGTTTTTTTAAAGACTTGACAGAAAGCTGTCTGTTCAAGATGTCCCTGTCTGTATTCAGAAAAGTAGTAGTTGTTATAGAGACGGCTATTGTTCGCATTATAAATTATCACCTTCGCACTAAAGTTAGAGGAAATACTTAAGTTTCCCAGTGTATGTTAGACCTTCCGAAAGTGTTTGAATTTAAATACATTGGATAAACTGTTCTTTAAACTATCTTTGGTTTAAATCGCACTCCTCTGAATTAAATCATTTCCTTAGATAACAAAAGTGGCATCGACAAAGGTGTGAGATCAACAGAATATGAAATGTTATATCTACGAGTAGACAAAGTACACTGGAGGACCTCAAGGCTCGGTTCTAGATTATGTCTTATTATTTACCGTGCACGACTCTACTAAAGCCCACACTTTATGATAGCATTGTAATAGTAATGAAACACAGTTCAAATATGATATTACCCGACAGCTTCCTGTATTTTCTAGTTTAGATGGCATATAATGATATAGATGATACGAATATATAACCAAAAAACAAAGTCACTCACGTTTTGAAAATTGGAAATAAAATTTGAATATTTATAGATGATAACATAATCAAACCACTCAACATAGTACTTATATCGACCCAGAACTGACTATTGTGACACTAAAATTTCACGTCAATGTATGATGGTATGCTGTACATATTCTTAACTTTGACTTTAAAATTTAAAACAAGATCACTTTAAAATAACTATTATTTGCGCTTGCTAAAACTGTATATAATATATATATATATATATATATATATATATATATATATATATATATATATATATATATATATATATATATATATATATATATATATATATATATATATATATATATATATATATATATATATATATATATATATATATATATATATATATATATATATATATATATATATATATATATATATATATATATATATATATATATATATATATATATATATATATATATATATATATATATATATATATATATATATATATATCAAGAGGTCCCGAGTTCGAATCCTAGCAAAGCCAGGTCCGACGTTGTCTTCCTTGGGAAAGACACTAAACACGCATCCCCCGCCCCACTTTACCCAGGTGCAAATGGGTACAATCACTAGCTTGGGAGTAAAAACCTGCGTCAGACTAGCGTCCTGACAAGAAGGTGATTATTTCATTGTTACCTGTACCGTTTCACGCTATAGAAACCGGGTTAAACTCCGGCTCCATAAGCCT
>JAXRKP010001618.1:17500-60000 GCA_037039925.1 Doris montereyensis
ACATATATACATACATATATACATACATACATATATACATACATATATACATACATATATACATATATACATACATACATACATACACATACATACATATATACATACATATATACATACATATATACATACATACATATATACATACATACATACATACATACATACATACATACATACATACATACATACATATATACATACATATATACATACATACATACATACATATATATATATACATACATATATACATACATACATACATACATACATACATACATACATACATACATACATACATACATACATACATACATACATACATACATACATACATACATATATACATACATATATACATACATACATACATACATATATACATACATACATACATACATACATACATACATACATACATACATACGTACTCAGGAAATGTGTAGGTGTCAAGCCTTCCTTGTTAGATTAATGACATTGACGTTGTGTATGTATTCACATAATACTATTTCTGTCAGTGTGCCACAGAGTGCGCGACTTGTTCCTTTTTACATTCTTGGTTGTTGTTATATCGGTTTGTCTTTTACTTTGTCTTCTTCTTTCTAACGGGATGTGTCGCTCGAGCTCCGAGACAAAAAGCCCTTGGAACGGCAAGAAAGTCGGTCACGTCCTTAGTTGGCTTTTTGCTCAGTTGTGGGTCATGCGGCTTAATTATTCAGCGATTGAGTGATTCCCCATTGATGTATTCGTACATTGGGTAAAAGAAGAAAAAAAAGGGGGGGGCTACCCGGAGCTCTTAGCTCCTCTCCAGAACAGGTTTGCTGTTTGGTTAATTGAGTGTTTTATTGGTTATCTCATTTTATCAACGCCCCAAGCTTTCTTCTTTCCTTCTTCCAACATGTGGCTGATTGAGCTGGTAGGTTGTGTACAACATCCCATGAACACTAAGTTGTACAGTTTTTGACAAACATATTGTCTTGTGGTCAATTGTCCAGGAAGAACATATTGATATAATGTTTTTAAGGTCCTCTTACTCCGTCAGACTAGTATCAATGAGGTCATTATTATCACCTGATCGGCTTTCCGCTATTGAAACCGGGATAAGCTCCGGCTCTGTGGTCGCAACGGCCTTCCAAGAACTTTATCTTTTACTAAAGTCTTCTTGCAGTCTCTCATGGTGAAGTCCTCAAAAGTTTCACTGTGTAAGCTTGTCTAGTAGTATTTGTTGTCAGTTTTATCAGTTAGGATTCTACTCTACTGTTAGGCTTGTCTAGTAGTATTTGTTGTCAGTTTTATCATTGAGGATTCTACTCTACTGTTAGGTCTGTAGTAGGTACTTGTCAGTTTTATCATTTAGGATTCTCTACTGTTAGGTCTGTCTAGTAGGTATTTGTCAGTTTTATCATTGAGGATTCTACTCTACTGTTAGGTCTGTCTAGTAGTACTTGTCAGTTTTATCATTGAGGATTCTACTCTACTGTTAGATCTGATTCTAGTAGTACTTGTCAGTTTTATCATTTAGGGATTCTACTCTACTGTTAGGCTTGTCTAGTAGTATTTGTTGTCAGTTTTATCATTGAGGATTCTACTCTACTGTTAGGCCTGTCTAGTAGGTACTTGTCAGTTTTATCATTGAGGATTCTACTCTACTGTTAGGCTTGTCTAGTAGTATTTGTTGTCAGTTTTATCATTGAGTATTCTACTCTACTGTTAGGTCTGTCTAGTAGTATTTGTTGTCAGTTTTATCATTGAGGATTCTACTCTACTGTTAGGCCTGTCTAGTAGGTACTTGTCAGTTTTATCATTGAGGATTTACTCTACTGTTAGACCTGTCTAGTAGGTACTTGTCAGTTTTATCATTGAGGATTCTACTCTACTGTTAGGTCTGTCTAGTAGTACTTGTCAGTTTATCATTGAGGATTCTACTCTACTGTTAGGCCTGTCTAGTAGGTACTTGTCAGTTTTATCATTGAGGATTCTACTCTACTGTTAGACCTGTCTAGTAGTATTTGTTGTCAGTTTTATCATTGAGGATTCTACTCTACAGTTAGGCCTGTCTAGTAGTACTTGTCAGTTTTATCATTGAGGATTCTACTCTACTGTTAGGTCTGTCTAGTAGTACTTGTTGTCAGTTTTATCATTGAGGATTCTACTCTACTGTTAGGCCTGTCTAGTAGTACTTGTCAGTCATTGAGGATTCTACTCTACTGTTAGGTTGTCTAGTAGTTTTATCATTGAGGATTCTACTCTACTGTTAGGTCTGTCTAG
The DNA here is from genome assembly GCA_037039925.1 of Doris montereyensis. Lineage (NCBI taxonomy): Eukaryota > Metazoa > Mollusca > Gastropoda > Nudibranchia > Dorididae > Doris > Doris montereyensis. The sequence goes on from JAXRKP010001618.1 coordinate 19,772, forward strand.
TAGTACTTGTTGTCAGTTTTATCATTGAGGATTCTACTCTACTGTTAGGTCTGTCTAGTAGTACTTGTTGTCAGTTTTATCATTGAGGATTCTATTTGTTGTCTCTACTGTTAGGTCTGTCTAGTAGTACTTGTTGTCAGTTTTATCATTGAGGATTCTACTCTACTGTTAGGTCTGTCTAGGTCTGTAGTATTTGTTGTCAGTTTTATCATTGAGGATTCTACTCTACTGTTAGGTCTGTCTAGTAGTACTTGTTGTCAGTTTTATCATTGAGGATTCTACTAGTACTGTTTTATCATTAGGTCTGTCTAGTAGTATTTGTTGTCAGTTTTATCATTGAGGATTTACTGTCTACTGTTGTTTTATCATTGAGGTCTGTCTAGTAGTACTTGTTGTTGTCAGTTTTATCATTGAGGATTCTGTTACTCTACTGTTGAGGTCTGTCTAGTAGTATTTGTTGTCAGTTTTATCATTGAGGATTCTACTGTTAGGCCTGTCTAGTAGGTATCTGTTAGGTCTGTCTAGTAGTACTTGTTGTCAGTTTTATCATTGAGGATTTTCTACTGTTAGGTCTGTCTACTGTTAGGATTCTACTCTACTGTTAGGCCTGTCTAGTAGTACCTGTTGTCAGTTTTATTATTGATTCTACTACTGTTAGTATTTGTTGTCAGTTTTATCATTGAGGATTTTACTCTACTGTTAGGCCTGTCTAGTAGTACTTGTTGTCAGTTTTATCATTGAGGATTCTACTCTACTGTTAGGTCTGTCTAGTAGTAATTGTTGTCAGTTTTATCACTGAAGATTCTAGGCACAAATGACTTTGGGAATTCCAAATTTCAAAGGGCTGTAAATGGGATCTGTTTTCATCTCATATCACTTTCATTCTTTTCTTGAAGCATTATTTCCTTTTATTCCTAGGATTATCTGTCTGACTCGTTTCTTTTGACGAAAGAGAACATATGCACACAATTGAAATGATCCTTAATTTCGAGTCGCTACTCTGTGGTATACCCATTCTGATATCACAACGATCTATTTAATAAATACTGCTGCTCTGTTCTACCTACTGATTGATGTTTTTTCTCTTCCCCATTATTTATTGCCTGCAGTGTCCATTCATCTTACTGTTTCCTCTTTTAAATGTCCTTTGCATCAACCCCCGTATGTATAGACCCACGTATTAATATGATGTTGAATACTGCATAAATAATGCATGTAATAAGCCCAAGAAACAAACCCAGTTGTTGCAAGCTTTTGTTATGCAATGTTTGTCATGTATTTGAGTAAAGCACAAAATCGGAAAATTGTGAAATACTCACACACAGTGGAATTTGAAATCTGATATCACAGGATTGATCCGACTAGGACTATGATGACTATGAATGCCCACGTAAACACTGGTCTTTCTGTCGTAACAACATTCAACATAGGATGTATGAAAAGCAAGCAAACACCAAACAGCTTTAACTCATTCTATTTCATCGAAATCAAATTGTTATAATAGGAACTCCAGGCATAGTCTGCTATGTACTCTCTCTGTCTCTGTCTCTGTCTCTGTCTCTCTCTGTCTCTCTGTCTCTGTCTCTGTCTGTCTGTCTGTCTGTCTGTCTGTCTGTCTGTCTGTCTGTCTGTCTGTCTCTCTCTCTCTCTCTCTCTCTCTCTCTCTCTCTCTCTCTCTCTCTCTCCCTCTCTCTCTCTCTCTCTCTCTCTCTCTCTCTTCTCTCTCTCTCTCTCTCTCTCTCTCTCTCTCTCTCTCTCTCTCTCTCTCTCTCTCTCTCTCTCTCTCTCTCTCTCTCTCTCTCTCTCTCTCTCTCTCTCTCTCTCTCTCTCTCTCTCTCTCTCCCTGTCTGTCTGTTGTCTGTCTGTCTGTCTGTCTGTCTGTCTGTCTGTCTGTCTGTCTCTCTCTCTCTCTCTCTCTCTCTCTCTCTCTCTCTCTCTCTCTCTCTCTCTCTCTCTCTCTCTCTCTCTCTCTCTCTCTCTCTCTCTCTCTCTCTCTCTCTCTCTCTCTCTCTCTCTCTCTCTGTCTCGCTGTCTGTCTGTCTGTCTGTCTCGCTGTCTGTCTGTCTGTCTGTCTGTGTCTGTCTGTCTGTCTGTCTGTCTGTCTGTCTGTCTGTCTGTCTGTCTGTCTCTCTCTCTCTCTCTCTCTCTCTCTCTCTCTCTCTCTCTCTCTCTCTCTCTCTCTCTCTCTCTCTCTCTCTCTCTCTCTCTCTCTCTCTCTCTCTCTCTCTCTCTCTCTCTCTCTCTCTCTCTCTCTCTCTCTCTCTCTCTGTCTCTCTCTCTTCTCTCTATGTCTCTCTCTCTCTCTCTCTCTCTCTCTCTCTCTCTCTCTCTCTCTCTCTCTCTCTCTCTCTCTCTCTCTCTCTCTCTCTCTCTCTCTCTCTCTCTCTCTCTCTCTCTCTCTCTCTCTCTCTCTCTCTCTCTCTCTCTCTCTCTCTCTCTCTCTCTCTTCTCTCTCTCTCTCTCTCTCTCTCTCTCTCTCTCTCTCTCTCTCTCTCTCTCTCTCTCTCTCTCTCTCTCTCTCTCTCTCTCTCTCTCTCTTCTCTCTCTCTCTTCTCTCTCTCTCTCTCTCTCTCTCTCTCTCTCTCTCTCTCTCTCTCTCTCTCTCTCTCTCTCTCTCTCTCTCTCTCTCTCTCTCTCTCTCTCTCTCTCTCTCTCTTCTCTCTCTTCTTCTCTCTCTTCTCTCTCTCTCTCTCTCTCTCTCTCTCTCTCTCTCTCTCTCTCTCTCTCTCTCTCTCTCTCTCTCTCTCTCTCTCTCTCTCTCTCTCTCTCTCTCTCTATCTCTATATATATATATATATATATATATATATATATATATATATATATATATATATATATATATATATATATATATATATATATATATATATATATATATATATATATATATATATATATATATTTAATATGATATCATCTAAGGATTGAAATAACCGATAACTAGTCCCCCTTCTAAGATGGACTAATAAGAGCTTTTTTTTGGGGGGGGGGGGGGAGGGAATGATAACGTAAAAGTTAATATAAAGGGAACAACAAAAATGCCTAGTTTAATTTGTAAACACTGGTCTATAATTCTTGTCAGAAAAACATTCAACATAGGTATGTGTATGAAAAGTTAACTTATAAAGCATAACAGGACACTTTAAAAACAGTCTTTTAACATGTTGATATTGTCATTGCTTTTTATTTTTCATTCATGAAATTTCGTAAAATATACATAAATGATGTACAGTTTGATGGAATGCAAAAGGAAATCCTATGGATGTAATAATGTTATTGTGTAAATATGTACTCACCATTGGATACAAGAAAATTATCATTAAACAAATGCACGCCATTCAGGATGTAAGTCTGGCTACTTATAACTAGGTGTGGAAAATACTTATATTAAAAGTTTCATTGGAATGAAAATGTATAATTGGACAGTGCTAACATAAAGGTAAAGTTTCAATCATTGGAAATGTATAAAACTATAATTGGAAAATTCTTTGAAAAGTAAATTCCATTGGAAATGTATTACAATTGGACAGTTCTTAGAAAAGGTAAATTTTTGTGAAACGTTTTATAGTTGGAGAGTTCTTAGAAAATTAAGTTTCATTGGAAATGTTTAAATGGACAATTCTTAGAAAAGGTAAAGTTTTCATTGGAAACGTTTTATAGTTGGAGAGTTCTTAGAAAAAGGTAAGTTTCCATTGGAAATGTTTAAATGGACAATTCTTAGAAAAGGTAAAGTTTCATTGTGAATGTATATTTGGACTAAACCAAGGTAAAGTTTCATTAGAAATGTATATTAAACAGCGCTTACATGAGGTAAAATTTCATTGGAAATTTATAATTGGACAGTGCTTAGGAAAGGTAAGTTTTATTTAAAATTGTTTTGATTGCAAATGCATTTTGTTTGAAAATGTAAATAAAATTAAAATTCTGCTTGGGAAGAAATTATCAGTGTGTTGACGTTGCAAAGAAATCTTGTGTGTTTGTTGGTTCTTACATCTGCAATGTCTTGTATAAGATTTCATCGTGCGACATGTAATGTCTGTTCTTTTGTTTTGTTTGTTGTTTTTATTCTTGTTTTTGTTTTGTTTTTGTTTTTTGTTTTTTCTCTGGTGGGGGTTTGGGGGGTTGGGGGTGGGGGATTTGGGGATTGGGGTTGGGGGTTGGGGTTTGGGGTTGGGGGATGCTGTTTGTTTTGATTTGGGTTGTGTTGGTTTTTGTAGCGAAGATGTTGGCGGGTGCATTTTTTTTTTTGGGTAAAACAATAATATTATATCAGTAATTATCGTTTATGTTCAGTCTATTTTCAGAGCACGGTTTGTGAACTCGGTAGTCAGAGCAAAGTGTCGGCCTCTCAATGAAAAGGTAGTGAGTTCCAGCCCCATCAACTGTTGACACAATTTCTCGAGTTTTTCGAGCAAAATTACCCCCCCCCCTGATCCAGGTAGGTGGATCCACACCTAGTCCGTCAGAGACGGACGATAAAAAAAGAAGTCCTGTGAACAGATAACAACACTGTGCACGTTAAATATCCCTTGGCTGTTTACAGGGCAGTCGGGCAAAACTACAAACCCTACCAAACACCCCGAGATCGCCTTAATTGTGGATGTGGGTGAATCAAATCAAATCAAACAAAGCAGTGGGATAGGAAATGTAATGTTGCATTTGACTTCCTTGATGGTTATCTCTGAGCAAGGAACACACGGTCAGACTACACAAAACACATCAGTTAAACATCTCTTGGTTGAGTAGATCTGTCATTCCTGTTCATTCACGCTCTGGCCATATTTCACTGGGTCTACCTTCTATTTTGGCCTGCCAACGGTTCCCTCTATACTTCTTCTACCTGTACTACTGCTGCTACTGCTACTACTTCCTGCCAGCAGCAGCATTGTTTGCTGCTACTGCTGCTGCTACTGCTACTTAGCGGCAGCAGCAGCAACGCTGCTGCTGCTCTGCTGCTGCTGCTGCTGCTGCTGCTGCTGCTACTGCTACTGCTGCTACTGCTGCTGCTGCTGCTGCTACTGCTACTGCTGCTCCTGCTCACTGCTGCTACTGCTGCTGCTGCTGCTGCTGCTGCTGCTGCTGCTGCTGCTGCTGCTGCTGGCTGCTGCTGCTACTACTACTGTACTGCTGCTGCCGCTGCTGCTGCTGCTGCTGCTGCTGCTGCTGCTGCTGCTGCTCCTGCTGCTGCTACTGCTACTGTTGCTGCTGCTGCTGCTGCTGCTACAGCTACTGCTGGTGCTACTACTGCTCCTGCTCCTGCTGCTACTGCTGCTGCTGCTGCTGCTGCTGCTGATGCTACTACTGCTACTGCTGCTGCTGCTGCTGTCGCTGCTACTGCTGCTGCTGCTGTCACCGCCTGCTGCTGCTACTGCTGCTGCTGCTATCACTGCTGCTGCTGCTGCTGCTGTTGTTGCTGCTGCTGCTGCTGTTGCTGCTGCTGCTGTCACTGCTGCTGCTGCTACTACTTATACTGCTGCTGCTGCTGTCACTACTGCTACTGCTGCTACTGTCGCTATCACTGCTACTGCTGCTACTGCTACTGGTACTGCTATCACTACTGCTGCTGCTACTGCTGCAATTGCTGCTGTCACTGCTGCTGCTGCTGCTGATGCTACTGTCACTGCTACTGCTGCTGCTGCTGCTGCTGCTACTGCTGCTACTAATACGGCTACGGCTACACGTACATGCACGCGAACGGCTCTCACCAACATCAATCAAGGAAACCGCTGGAATTCCCAATCCCCCCCCCCCCAACAAAAAACAAAAAAAAAAACCCAACAACGCGTGGTTGAAGACTCAAAAAAAGAGTATTGTTTTGCGTTGCGTTTTTTTTTGGGGGAGGGGGGGGGGTTGATTTTGTTTTCCTTTTATTGTGTGCTGTTGTTGTTTTTTCGTTTGGATGGGCGTTTTAGAAGAGAAGGGAGAAGGGCTGGAGCTTTAACAAAGTTGGCTTGGTGATTTTTCTAAAGTCGAATCACACCAAATCGACGTGGGATATGATTTATTTAAAATCACTTGTTACTATTACTAATGTTGAATCGTACACGCCATTATACAATGAATGTCTTTTTGGGCTCCTAGGCAGGGAGACTCGGTAGTCCAGAGGCAAGATGTCAACTTCTCAACCAGAAGGTAGTGAGTTCGAGCCCGCCAACTGTTGATAAATTTTCTCGATTTTTTCGAGAAAATATACCCCCTGGTCCAGATAGGTGGATCGACACCTAGTCCCATCGGAGACGGACGATAAAAGGAAGTCCTATGTGCAGATCACAACACTCTCTACACGTTAAAAATTCTTTGGCCGTTTACAAAGCAGTCCGGGCAAAATAAAAATTCTACCAAAACCCCGAAATCACCTTCGTTGTGGATGTGGGTAAATCAAATCCAATCAATTTTTTTTTTTTAACCGGCCACGATGGTGAGGGTAAGAATCAGGCTATGGTTGAATGATTTTTATTTTCAGTAAGGGGCGTGGGTTTGCAGGATTGCGGGCAAATGTTTGGTTTCTCCCCGCATGCTCTGGCCTAAAGCATCGACCCAGACTGAGCTTGAACGGTTAGCTGAGGAGCTTGTCGATAGACATAAGGGGACTTGGTAGCCATAGTATGTATGGTGTCTGCCTCTCAACCAAAAAACCGTGTGTTCAAGCCCCGGCGGTGGTTGAAAAAATGTTCTCGGATTTCTCTCCCCCCCCCCTCCTCCTGCAGTAAACTACGCCTCCCCCTGATCAAGGTAGGTGTATGGACACCTAGTTCCATCGGAGACGGACAATATAAAGGAGGTCCCGTGGGTAGATCACAACACTCTGAGTGTACGTTAAAGATCCCTTGGCTCCTACCAAAAACCTATCACCAAGTTGTGGATGCAGTATCGATAGACACAGCAAAACTTTTTTTAACAAAACAAATACCTTAAAACCTCTAAGTTTAGGAGAGCGAGATCACCAAATTAGTTTAGGGATGAGGGTGAACACACACAAAACATAATAAAATAAATATATCGATAGACACAGTTCAGTGAAAATCTTGGAAAAAACCAAATCTAAGTTTAGGAGAGCGAGGAATGAACACACAAAACAAATCTAAGTTTAGGAGAGCGAGGAGTGAACACACACAAACCAAATCTAAGTTTAGGAAAGCTAAGTTTGGAGTGAACACACACACAAAACATATCTAAGTTTAGGAGAGCTTGGAGTGAACACACACAAAAAAGCTTTAACTTTAGGAGGCGAGGGGTGAACTTAGAGAGCGGGAGAACACACAAACTAAATCTAAGTTTAGGAGAGCGAGAGTGAACACATACAAACCAAATCTAAGTTTAGGAAAGGAGAACACACAAAAAGATCTAAGTTTAGGAGAGCGAGTGAACATACACAAAACAGATCTAAGTTTAGGAGAGCGAGGAGGAAAACACATACAAACCAAATCTAAGTGAATACACAAAACAGATCTAGGATCTCAAAACAGATCTAAGTTTAGGAGAGCGAGGAGTGAACACACACAAAACAGACCTAAGTTTAGGAGAGCGAGGAGCGAACACACACAAAACAGATCTAAGTTGAGAAAAGCGAGGAGTGAACACACATAAAACAGATCCAGTGTCTTTTATTTATGATTTAGAAAAAAAGAAAAAAAGCTTAGAATCTTTTCTTAATTGTTCTACTGTAAAGGGGGACTCTGTAGTCCAGAGTTGTTATTATTATTGTTATTGTTGCTGCTTGCATATGCGTTTCGTTTGCTATGTATTAATATAAATGTAGCTAATGGCTGTAATTCTCAAAGGTAAATGGTTTGTACTATGCAAAAGTAACGTGTACGCCCCCTCAACTAGTGAGGCGTTGTAGCTAAACCGCAATGTGGTCAGCTGGTAATCACAGCGACACTGGTTCAAGCCCCTTTTTTGTTTACAACATAGTACTCTTAAGAAAGGTACTTCACTCTACTTTCCTCACTTGACTCATGTGTGAATGAGTAGCCAGCTATAGGTAGAGAAATATCTTGTCAGAGTGCTAGTACGAAAAAGTCTACTTACTAACAGGCGTTTGTACTGTATGCTCCCCTGGGAGTTGAAGACTTTTTGAATGAAATGGCCTGCTGGCCAGTGTTGATGGGGGATACATGATGTACAGCCGGTGAGCCTGCACTTTTGCAGTGATACGGAAAATAGATTCATCTTGATCTTAACTTCGATCCGTTTTTCAACTTTCCCGAACTTCAACGACATCAGTAACGACATCTAATAACTTTAAGCAGCAGATTCCGACTAATGACTTTAAGCAATAACGGCACAGAAACATTTTAGAGTTTAGGCCATTTATCAAGTTCATGAAATAGTAAAACGTATTAGTAGTACTACACATCCTCAATGATACTCTAATAACTCCCCACTCACACTCACACTCACACTCACACTCCCACTCCACACCCACACTCACACCCATACTCCCTCCTCACTCACTCACTTTAGTCCCCACCCACACTCACACCCACACTCACACTCATACTCACACCCACACTCATACTCACACTCACACTCATACTCACACCCACACTCACACTCACACTCACACTCACACTCACACCCACACTCACACTCACACTCACACTCACACTCACACTCACACTCACACGTATGGTGTACATACATGTCTTAACTACCGTACCTTTCTTTTTTTACACTTTTTGTTGTGTGCCATTGCAAAGTACGATACTGGTATATTTTTTGTTGTGTGCCATTGCAAAGTACGATACTGCTACACTTTTTTGTTGTGTGCCATTGCAAAGTACGATACTGCTACACTTTTGTTGTGTGCCATTGCAAAGTACGATACTGGTATACTTTTTGTTGTGTGCCATTGCAAAATACGATACTGCTACACTTTTTGTTGTCGTGCCATTGCAAAATACGATACTGCTACACTTTTTGTTGTCGTGCCATTGCAAAATACGATACTGCTACACTTTTGAAGTCTTTTTTACGTTTGTGTGTTTATTCGTTCGCTTTTTTTGCTTTTTTTGGGGGGGTGGTTGCTTCATTATGTTTTGTTGGGTTTGTTGTTTTTTGGGGTAGAGTTTGTTTCTTGTTGGTTTGGGGTTTTTTTATTCTCGGTTTTTTTCTAGGGTTATTTAGTGAGGTTTGTTGTTTGTTTGGGGTTTTTTGGGGGTTTTTTATTGTTGTTTTTTTTTTGGGGGGCGGGGGGGGGGGGCTTCTTCTATTAATGCAGGTACCACTATGTCAAAAGTTATCAGAGGCAAACCGTTGCTTTAGCTGTTGAGCTAAATTATTTAAATATCACCTGCATTTTAAGATGAGATTGTAGTACCACAGGCCAGGCAATTAAGAAGCATCACCACTAGGACACAAATGAGTTTCAAGGTGTAAGTATAAGTGCAAGTGTAAGTGTAAATGCAACTGTGTAAGTGTAAGTGTAAGTGTAAGGCAAGTGTAAGTGTAAGTGCAACTGTAAGTAAGTGTAAGTGTAAGTGTAAGTGTAAGTATAAGTGTAAGTGTAAGTGCAAGTGTAAGTGTAAGTGTAAGTGCAAGTGTAAGTATAAATGCAAGTGTAAGTGTAAGTGTAAGTGTAAGTGTAAGTGCAAGTGTAAGTAAGTACAAGTGTAAGTGTAAGTGCAAGTGTAAGTATAAATGCAAACTAAGTGTAAGTGCAAGTACAAGTGCAAGTGTAAGTGTAAGTGTAAGTGTAAGTGCAAGTGCAAGTAAGTAAGTGCAAGTGTAAGTATAAATGCAAGTGTAAGTTCAAGTGTAAGTGCAAGTGTAACTAAATGCAAGTGCAAGTGTAAGTGTAAATGTAACTAAGTGCAAGTGTAACTAAGCACAAGTGTAAGTGTAAGTTCAAGTGTAAGTGTAAGTGTAAGTGCAAGTGTAAAAATGCAAGTGCAATTGTAAGTGCAAGTGTAACTAAGTGCAAGTGTAAGTGCAAGTGTAAGTATAAGTGTAACTAAGTGCAAGTGTAAGTGCAAGTGTAACTAAGTACAAGTGTAAGTGTAAGTGCAAGTGTAAGTGCAAGTGTAAGTGTAAGTGCAAGTGTAAGTGTAAGTGCAAGTGTAACTAAGTGCAACTAAGTGCAAGCTTAGTGTAAGTGTAACTAAGTGCAAATTTAAGTATAAGTGTAAGTGTAAGTGCAAGTGTAAGTGCAAGTGTAACTAAGTACAAGTGCAAGTGCAAGTGTAACTAAGTACAAGTACAAGTGCAAGTGTAACTAAGTACAAGTGTAAGTGCAAGTGTAACTAAGTACAAGTGCAAGTGTAACTAAGTGCAAGTGTAACTAACAAAGTGCAAGTGTAACTAAGTGCAAGTGTAAGTAAGTACAAGTGTAAGTGCAAGTGTAACTAAGTACAAGTGTAAGTGCAAGTGTAACTAAGTACAAGTGTAAGTGCAAGTGTAACTAAGTACAAGTGTAAGTGCAAGTGTAACTAAGTACAAGTGTAAGTGCAAGTGTAACTAAGTACAAGTGTAAGTGCAAGTGTAACTAACTAAGTACAAGTGTAAGTGCAAGTGTAACTAAGTACAAGTGTAAGTGCAAGTGTAACTAAGTGCAAGTGTAAGTGCAAGTGTAACTAAGTACAAGTGCAAGTGTAACTAAGTACAAGTGTAAGTGCAAGTGTAACTAAGTACAAGTGTAAGTGCAAGTGTAACTAAGTGCAAGTGTAAGTGCAAGTGTAACTAAGTGCAAGTGTAAGTGTAACTAAGTACAAGTGTAAGTACAAGTGCAAGTGTAACTAAGTGCAAGTGTAACTAAGTGCAAGTGTAAGTGTAAGTGTAACTAAGTGCAAGTGTAAATGTGCAAGTGTAACTAAGGTGCAAGTGTAAGTGTAAGTACAAATGTAACTGTAGTGCAAGTTCAAGTGCAAGTGTAAGTGTAAGTGCAAGTGCAAGTGGAAGTGTAAGTGCCAGTGCAAGTGTAAGTGTAAGTGCAAGTGTAAGTGTAAGTGTAAGTGTAAGTGTAAGTGTAAGTGCAAGTGTAAAGGTGTAATTAGGTGCAAGTGTAAGTGTAAGCCATGCACCAAGGGGCCCGGCGGTCCACAGGCAACGTGTTGACCCCTCAACCAGACGATTGTGGCGGACAGGTTGAAAAAATATGTCCCCCCCGCCCCAAATAGAAGAATCTAATCATAATATTAAGTATACTCTATATCAACTAAAACTAATGCGGAACCTGCGATGCATACACATTCTCACTGTTGTACACATAACTTACAGGAAAGGAAAGACGCCAATAGAAAAATAACTCTACACAGAAAAATAAAAATTAGCGACTTAAAACAAGTAATAACATAAAGCAAACAAACAAACAAACCCCCAACAACAAATCCAAAAGCAAAAACACAATCGCCAACAACTAAACAAAAATTATGGAGCAAAACGACACAAAAATTATGAGGCAATACAGCTACTACTACTACTACTACTCACATCACTTACAATACCGGTAAAACAAAGTGCAAAACACCACGACACGGCAAAGCCAATTGTGATAATAATCAAATGCATCTGTTTATTGATAATGTTATAAAATACAAACATGTCCGGAGACAATGGAAAGGGCCATTTCAATGGTGTGCCAAAGTCACAAGTACAAGTCATTTAGAGAAAAAATGCCAAAAACTGTGAACTTTGGCACTGTTGGCTTTGGGAGAGAGCTACAAGTTTCAAACGGCTGTAAACGTGATGTATTTTCATCGTAGAATTTCCGCGCTTTTCAGGAAGCATGATTTCCTTTATTCCCTAGGATTACATCTCTGTCTCGTTTTTCACAAAAATAGACATCGATCTAGGCACACTATTGAAATGACCCTTCAATGGCGGATTGTAATTTCCTTTATTTTATAAAGTTAAGTCTCTTGAACTTCGACAGCGGCAAACTCAGACCCCATTGAATCTGGTACGGGTGATATCAAGTACGATTATTAGATCGAATCAGTATTCGATACTGTGAGGTTACGCGAGCTTTATTATTGTAATGACCGGAAATCGATTAATAAGATCTATTAATAACATAAAAAGTTTCCTCGATCGCAGGCAAACTCCTTTTTCCAAAACAAATTCAAATGCCGTATTGATTTGATCCAATAGTACATTTGCCAAGAACCTAATGCAGACTATTTAAATTTAAAACCCTTATGCGAAATATGGTTGTCGCGGACAGACGATAAAAAATGAGGTCATGTGAGCAGATCACAACACTCTGGGCACGTTAAAGGTCCATTTGCTGTTTACAGGGCAGTCCCGTCAAAATTAAAAAATCCTACCCAAAACCCCGAGATCACCTTAGTTGTGGGTGTGGGTAAATCAAATCAAATACAAGATCAAAAGCATGTGAGTATAATTCTCATTCAACTAACCCACCATTTTCAAGAGGTTTTATAATTAAAACGTGGAATAGTATTGTTCTGCGTAAACTCAGTATCGAATACTAACCCGATCTAATACTAGTAATAGTACTTGGTATCACCCAGAGTGTAACTGGCTCGTTATATTGTATTTAAACGGCCACAAAAAAACCCATAGATTTTAAAGACCCACATCGACAAAGAAGAAACAAATCAAATAATCAAGAGGGGAAAAAAACAGAAAAAGAATTTGGCTACTTCTCTATAAAAACTGGGATTGGCTCTGACTTTTGCTCAAGTACGTGACGCGCCTAACGGCATCAACGTATTCAAAGACACGTAAGGTTACAGGTAGTGACGTAGGCTAGCCTTATCCCTGTGTGGCAGTGGCAGAGTGCCATACTGTGACCTTGTTGCTTTGCCCTCTGTGCTTAGTCAATCGTGCTCTCCTTCCTTCTTTTCCTTTTTAATTTCCTACTGGTCTCCTGCCTTCAGCAGACAATGCCCTATTATTCCATTCAAAATAGCCAACAAAAAAAACACTTCTGACTGACAGGACAGGTGGAGTTTGCATTCAAACAATAATAAGAGTCAGATTATTTTGCTTTATAGTATAGTTATATGCATATTACCGTGACGAATTCAGCAGCCGGCTAGCTATTTTCACAATTACTTATATAGAATATCTTTTCTCAGTGATAATGATATCAATCTGTTGATTTAAGTTCGCAGCTAAATGTGCTGTTTATAAGTACATATACTGCTAACACTAACAATAGTGAAGGTAATGACATAAGATAATACGATGAAAGCCCCATAGGAGCAAAGACGAAAGGAGGAGTACAAGGAATAGACAGAAAAAAAATCCTGGCCACCATGGGGATCGAACACGCGACCTCTGCGTCGGCACCCATCGCCTCGCCATGAAAAGAAAACGTGCTACCAACCGAGCTAACTACACACCTTATAGTTAGCTCGGTTGGTAGGACGTTTTTCCTTGATGGCGAGGCGATGGGTGCCGACGCAGAGGTCGCGGGTTGGATCCCCATGGTGGCAGGATTTTTTCTGTCTATTCTTTGTAATATTTGTCTCGTCTTTGTTCCTATGGGGTCTTCGTATTATCTTATGTCATTACCTTCACTTCCGACATGCCCCCTGCCTCACAGTTTGTCTTTAACACTAACAATAATATTATGTCTACTACTACGGAAACGTGAGTGATCGATGGGATTGTGACTATAATAATACAGTAGTACAATATCTCTGTTCTAACCATTATAACGGAATTGCAATGGTAACTTCTCTCTCTCTCTCTCTCTCTCTCGCTCACTCCCTCTCTCTCTCTCTCTCTCTCTCTCTCTCTCTCTCTCTCTCTCTCTCTCTCTCTCTCTCTCTCTCTCTCTCTCTCTCTCTCTCTCTCTCTCTCTCTCGCTCTCTCCCTCTCTCTCTGCTCTCTCTCTCTCTCTCTCCCTCTCTCTCTCTCTCTCTCCCTCTCTCCTCTCTCTCCCCTCTCTTCCTCCCCCTCTCTCTCTCTCTCTCTCTCTCTCTGTCTCTCTCTCTCTCTCTCTCTCTCTCTCTCTCTCTCTCTCTCTCTCTCTCTCTCTCTCCTCTCCACTCTCATGCTCTCTCTCTCTCTCTCTCTCTCTCATGCTCGCCCTCTCTCTCATGCTCGCTCTCTCTCTCTCTCTCTCTCTCTCTCTCTCTCTCTCTCTCTCTCTTTCTCTCTCTCTCTCTCTCTCTCTCTCTCTCTCTCTCTCTCTCTCTCTCTCTCTCTCTCTCTCTCTCTCTCTCTCTCTCTCTCTCTCTCTCTCTCTCTCTCTCTCTCTCTCTCTCTCTCTCTCTCTCTCAACTTTTCGTGCCAATCTAGTGTTTCAAAAGAAAATAAATCTTTCCACTTTCGGTTTCTTTTTTCCTTCTGGAATACAAGAATTTGAATGTCATTGCATTGTCAATACAAATTCATCTGTGACCAAATCATAATAATACTATAATAACCACAAGTAATCTAATGCTTTTGCGTGTGTAATATAAAATGTTAGGTATATATGTAATATACATATATATATATATCCGCCTGATTTTAATAATGAAAAGATACATATTAATATTACGTAGAATATAAGAGTAGTATTGTCTACATTGTTGTTTATATAATAATAATAATATCTTTAAAGATGACGAAAATTTTAAAGCCTCAAAATTAATTCATCAATGTCAAAATTACAAATGTTTCAGTTTGAGAGTATATCTTTTGAGTCAATACTGCGAGAAAAAAATAAAAAAAATGTAAGCATACATGACCAACTAATTATTCAAACCACAGAGAAATTTGAGTGAATGAGTAAAAACTTGCATGTGAAGATGCCATGCATGATTGATGCAAGAAACCGACAAATCATTCTAAGAATCTGGATTTGTTTGTTTGGGGTAATTGAAATTTACTCCGTCCAACCGTTTGCGGTGATCTCAGGGTGAATTAAAAGAGGAAACAGCAAGATGAAAGAAAGTGAAAGGTAAGTGAGTACACAAGTGATACTCAGAGGGAAGGAAAGAAGTAGGACCTATGAGCAACGCCAGCAAACCGCCTACAAGAATCTGGAAACACAACAGGAGTTGGAAAACTGATACACAATCTTCATGACAAGAAACTCAAATAAATAAACAGTTGAACAAAGAGAAAAGAAGAAAGAAATGTAACAAGAAAAAAAAAAGGTAAAAATTGCCAACAAGGTTCAACCCCAAGCATCACAAGTCTGTGCACCTCAAGCCGATGCCTTTGTCTTGCCTTTCTTTGCGTACCATTCGTCACTCTTGTCAGCAGCTAAGGCCTGGTTGGAAAGAAAAAACAAACAAAAAAAACATAAATAACATAATTTACTGACACGATTCAAATACATACATCATCGCATGCACGCATGAAATTAATATCTATTTATAGCAACAATGTAAGGATTCCGATACAAGGGGCTAATTTGCATTAATTTAAATATTATGAGTTCTTAGTTATCACCATTCACTTATTTTTCAACTCAAAATTCCTTTTTTTAAATAATGTACAACAACAAATTATTGTTTGATAAAATAAAGCAGAATTATGAACACTAGCCATTAGTGATCATTAGTCATCACTTTGACATTTAATAATAATAATAGTAACATGAAAAAGAGTCAGCCAATGGGCAAATGTGTCACTGGCAATGCTAACAACTGTCATTGTCAGGTTTCAAATTTTAAATACTGAAAAATATATTATATAATATGCATGAATACACTTCCATCACTAATATTGTGTGTGTGTGTGTGTGTGTAGCTTCTATAGGTTTGTGTAAACTCATTTCAGTAGTAGGCCTACCTCATCCAACAACACATCAGCTTTGGGGTCCTCTTGAGACAACTCCCTAAAAGCCTTGTCGCCAACAAAGCAAATCTCGTGCCCATCCTGTGAATATAACAGAGAATAAAAAATCCAAAATGAAAGCAAAGCAAACAACCCAAACAGGTCTCAAGTAAAATAAAAAAGTTTTTATTTTACAATAAATTTCTTTCTGGTGTCTATCAATAATAAAGATTTGACTTGTACAGCAAAACCATATGAAATTTTTTAAAGAAAATGAGACCAAAAAAATTAAATTTGTGATATCGATACTTAAAAATTGAAGGGGGTCATTTCAATAGAATGCCTATGTCCATTTTCATGAAATACGAGACAAAAAGATACTCCTAGGGAATAAAAGGAAATCATGCTTCCTGCAAAGTGTGAGAATGGCATGATGAAAGTACATCATGTTTACAGCCGTTTGATTGAAACTTGGAATTCCCAAAGCCAACAATGTCAAAATCCACGTTTTTTTTTCACATTTTCTCTTAATGACGTAATTATAACTTAGGCACACAATTAAAATGACCCCTTCAATTGTTTAGAACTCAATAACGCCTTTAACTCACTCAACTCTAGATTTAGAATTCCATCTTGCTGATTCGGCCCAGGGATGTTTTGCCACTTCTTAAATCTTCACACAGAAGAAAGTGACAGGAAAAATTCTACTTTCATTCTATACATCATTATGTTTCCCTTCCTTCAAAAACAAATTTTCCCAAAGTGAATAAATATTTTACTTCAATGGTATTATGCCTGAAGTGTTGAAGAAGCCATACAAATAATATTGACGTTACGGTTGAGTGAATTAAATTGATCACTGCCATTACCGACATGTATCTGGTCCTGTCAAAAGATTGTTGGCTGCCAAACTCGACAGCCGTCGTATTGACTTTCCTATTTTTTTCAACTAGTTCCTGATATCTTTCAGTATCGGCATTTCTCATATGTGTAATGAAATAATTTGTACGGAGACATGACTATAAATTATAATTGGGTAGCACGTCCTGTGGTGAAGATCTAAAGTAGACAGACAGCTCTAGCCGTCAATAATTTTGCCCTCGAAAACAAAAAACTCCTTTCAACCTAAGAATTAGCTATAAATCTAAAAATGAATCTGATTCTGAATCATCAGAAACAAATATTTATGATGCAGGATCATCTAGGAAGAAGTCAATCACAAGATATATATCTACTACAGAAATAGATTATGGAAGATGTGTCATTCATTTGAAAAAAAGTTTTCATTTTCCACATTGTTTATATTTTTTTCAGAATAAATGAAAGTTTACACACAAGAACTACCAACATCATCTGGAATATCTCCTTTTTTCTGAAGAGAATGTATTTTGAATTATGTATCTAACTCAAATAGTACTTCTTCTTCTTCTTCGATATCTCTGCAGGCGGATCAGATCAGGATGCAGATTGTCTCCATGAAGTGTATAGTCTTTTGCAAACTCTCCACAGGCCAGAGCTGTCCTCCCACAGGTGCCTCTCCCGGCCATATCTTTGTTCTCTCTGATTTGTGGAGCAAACACTGCTGAAGAACGTGTTCAGCGTTCTGGTGGGGTGCTCTACACTCATGTCACACCTTTCTGATTCCCCAAATTTCAGACAGCGATACATATGTTGATGAAGACGGTTGTGCCCAGTCCTGCGTCTGAATAGTGTGACCTGGGACTTTCTGTCAAGTTGGTGCATGCGGTCTATGAGAAATAACTGCTAAATAGTACAATTACAGTGACCTGTTGAATTATGCCCCGCACCAAACAAGAGATGAGAAAAGCGGAAGATGAATTCACAAATAACATCATCCTCATGGGATTTCAAAGAAAAAACACAAAACCGTTTTGGTGATATGTTGAAAGTAAAATGTGTGATGATATTGGAGTCTCCCCACTTATGGACAACCATGACACTCTCCACAGCGAGAGTCAAGCCAAAGTCTCTTGACCAATTCAAATCACTTTTCAGATCGGATAATCATGAGAAAATAATGCCACCAGTCGACATTGAAAGTGAAATGACCATTTTGAACATCGGAATCAGTAAATGGAGAGTAGCAAAACTATTGACAGATATCGACACAGTAAAAACCACAGGCCCTGAAAACATCCCAAACCAGGTCCTTAATGAATGTGCGAACTAAATCGCTCCCACAATTGCCTTTATATTTCAAAGCTCCATTGACACTGGGCTACGCCCAAAATCTTGGTTAAAAGCAAACATATCCTGTATTTTCAAAAAGAGAAACAAACATCAAGAAGAAAACTACAGACCCATTTCTCTCATGTCTGTCATATCAAAAATACTTGAGCATGTTGTATACAAAAACCTCATAGAACACCTTGAGAGTAGCAACATCCTAACAAGCCTTAATCACGGATTCAGGTCTTGGTACTCCTGTGAGACACAACTACTCATCACTACAAATGATTTACTCCAAGCACAGAATGCGGGTACTCAAAATGACGTGGGAATACTTGACTTTTGCAAGGCTTTTGATGCAGTCCCCCACAATAAACTCATGTACAATTTGTATAAATATGGCATCCGAGGACCTCTACAAACATGGCTGACAAATTTCCTAACAAAGCAAAAAATGAGAGTAGTACTGGAAGGAACATCAACAGAAGAGGCCCCTGTAACATCAGGTGTCCCACAAGGCACAGTCAGTCCCACTAGGCCCTTTCATATAGATGATCTATCTGAAAGAGTAATATCCCAGGCGCGATTATTTGCGGATGACTGTCTAATCTACCGTAGTATCTAGTCAAGTCAAAATCATGTCATCTTACAAACCATATCACAAAGATCAAGCAAAAAAAGCTCCACCATCGGTTTCCTTCAAATAAATCAGAGACATTGTCCCATAGACTGCAGGAGAAATGCATATGTGTCGCTTGTGAGGTCTACGTTGGAATATGGGGCCACAGTGTGGGATCCATACCTTGAATAGGACATCAAAAGGCTAGAGGGAATCCAGCGATAGCGAGTTCGTTTCACCACCGGAGATCACAGTTCTAGAACACCAGGCTGCATTATACAAATGCTCCAGAATCAAAACATCCCTGACCTCAAAGATCGAAGACAACAGCTCAGCAGACTAACCTCCATGTTCAAAATTGTCAAAGGAATGACTACATCAATTCCCCCAGTGACATTCTTAATCCCAAAACGTCTCAAGCGTTTGATATGGCAAACCATGAAAATTTCAAAAAACTACATAACGAATAACACAATTTAACCCTACATCACAAACAACACAGATTGTCACACAATACCACCACCACATACAAACAACTACAGAAACTCAACATCAATCAAAATTTTCAGAGAAAGACTGTCATGTCTATAAACTGTCCGTTGTAATTAGGCCAATAACTGGTTTCTACAATGTACTATTCAGATTCAGATTTCTCAGTCGTCTTAACCGAAAGTGCCTGGCAGTGAGTGAGTTAAGATGTCTCAGATTTTTTTATAATAACCTAGTCCTCATGCACATCACTTATGTTGGTCATGAATCCATACATGGTCACTCACCGGGTCAGCAAGAATGACCACCTCGACAGTGGCCTTGCCAGGTGTGTCTAAACTGATCAGTGGGGTCAAGATGGTCTGATTCTCGCCTTTCATTTGTGTTTCCAAATCCGGCAACTAAAATGACAATGACAAATTTTAATTTTTAATTATTTAAGTTATCCAGTCATAAAAAAATTGATTAGGCGGGGGAAATATGTTGGCTGTATCGTAAAGCATAAATTCTCCACAAGTAAAAGATAAAATAAAATTATCGTAAAGCAAAAGTGGAAAAAAAATTAAATTACCACAAGTAAAAAGTAAAATCTGGTAAAAACTGTGGAAAAATAAATGCACTTTTACTGTATCCTGGCTTTACCTTCCTAATACACTTAGACAATGCATACGTCGTAGGATAAAACTTAAAAGCAATGTAAAAGTCTTTTGGGGCTGTTATGGCGCATAGAGCCAGAGCTTATCATGTAACCTATACTATATGATCAAAACAAAACTGAAAACAAAACAGTTTGAGCAAGTTTATAACTAAGAGCAATAATAAATCTTTATTGTCCAAAGAAGGTAATTTTTCTTTTGATTTACATTTTTCATATTACAAAATGCATTTAGTACATAAGTTCACACATAATATGTTGTTCAAAACATCGTTCACTCGCACCATCGTATAACACAATTGAACATAATATAACCTAATTTAGTTTCCTAGTGATGTATCATGTATTACATATGTTGGGAATGTACTCAAGTGCCTTTGAGGACCATTATGATGCATACAAATTGTCATTATTATTATTATTATTATTATTATTATTATTATTATTATGATTATTTACCATAAGGGGAGACAATTTGATAGAAGAAGAAAGTAAAGCTCTTTCCAGGTCGTTACTGTCCTAGAGTCAGAGTCTGTCCCAATTTCTATAGCATGAACCTCAACGTTCATAATAGATAACTACATCACCACCTTCAACAGGATTCTAGTCTTTCACAGGTTTTACTCCCCAGGTGGTACTGGTACTCATCTGCACCTAGGTCGAGAGTTGAGTGTCTTTCCCAAGGAAAGCACAATGTCGGACCTACCATTGTCAGGATTCACACTAGTTCCTCCCTATTCTTAGTCCAGCAGCCTAATCACAAAGACACTGGTGCCAGGTCGGTAAAATCAAATGTGTGCAATTCCTACCTCGGAACTAGGACAAGCAAAGGCTATTCTTCCGTAAGCTGTTCCACGATCAACTTTTTCTCCAATAGAAATCAACTCTAAGTGACACTGTAACGAGAAACAAAACAAACATTAGTTAAATGACATGACATAAGTTGAACCTTCTATGCAAAAGATAAAGATGGACTTCTAGTCTGTATCCCCGCACAAACGCAGGCTCATTGACTCTACATCATGTATCCCCCCCGCAGGCCATTTCAATCAAAGTCCTCAACTCCCTGGGAGTATGCGGTATACAGTAGAGCATCCTGTCAAGGGCTTTGTACTAACACTCTGATAAGATCTTTCTCTACCTTTAGCTAGGTACTCACTCATACCTGAGTCAAGTGAGAAAGCAGAGTGTAGTACCTTTCTAAAAAGTACAACGTTGTGAAAAAACACCTGGGCCAGCCGTAGGTTTTGAACCATGTCGTTGTGACACCAAATGTATATCTCAACAACTGATAAATATAGAAGATAATGAAAGAAATGAGAGAAAAGGGAATGAGAGAAAGATTGATAGGTCGATGAAGAAAGAAAGCGAAAGTGAGAAAGAGAAAAGAAGAGAGAGAGAGAGAGAGAGAGAGAGAGAGAGAGAGAGAGAGAGAGAGAGAGAGAGAGAGAGAGAGAGAGAGAGAGAGAGAGAGAGAGAGAGAGAGACAGAGAGAGAGAGAGAGAGACAGACAGACAGAGAGACAGACAGACAGACAGACAGACAGACAGACAGACAGACAGAAAGGGGAAAGAGAGAAAGAGAGAGAGGGATAGAGAGAGAGAGAGAGAGAACAGGAAGACAGATACAGTTAGGCACTTGCATATATAAATAAAAAGAAATACATAAAGAGAGATAGATGGTAAAATAAGTAGATAGATGCTCTCTCTCCTTCTCTCTTTCTAGGAGTCAGTCTCCTATGCTCACTCTCTTCCCTCCCTCCCCCTCCCTCTCTCACTCACACACACGCAAGTATAATTTTCCACATGTATTGTGATTTCTGCAACATGTGTTGTTCATTTGCTGTGACAGGGGATAAATGACAAAATTCTGTCCCATGACAAAAGAGCTCAAGTGCAGATTTGACAACAATGGTGGGGGACAGTTAACTAATTCTTCCTATGCTAGGGAGGCTCATTGCTATGAAATCCAGTGAAGCCATTTCACTGCAGGGGTATGCATATTTTTTTATTAGCCTGAAAAGAAAAAAATATGAATGGTGGGTGGTGAAGACAAATTATGGGGTGAGGGTGGGGGGGGGATAGGAAGAGGAGGTACTTGGTGGCTTGGAATTCAGAGATAAAACTAATAAAATCTTCATTTAATCAAGACTCTATGGTGACAGAGAACTGAACACTGATGTCAACTGGCTGCCCCTGCTCATACTGACACTGAACACGTAAATCAATATTAGGAGGGGCACCATAATACTCTCAACAACAAACAACAACAAAGATATCTCTCGATCTCTTCCTCTCTGCCTGGTCTTATATCTCCTTCTGTGTCACAGTTTGTGCGTCTAGTCTCTCCCCCTATTTTTTTCTCACTAAAGATAAAAAACCAGCATAAGAAAAGATAACACTTTATCGGTACATTTGTTTGATAATTCATTACATTGCTTTTCCTTCTTTTAATCTTTCATATGCAGTGTCTTTGCTATAATTCTATGGGTGATGGTTAGAATTATTTCTGAATATTTCCTTATTACACTTTCTTAATTTGGGTCGTCTACAATGTATGCATCAGTATCAAGGTATATAATCTGAAGTTATTACTATTTCTCATCACTTTGCTCTCTCTCTCTCTCTCTCTCTGTCTGCCTGTCTGAACTTTCTCTCTGTCAGATAGATAGATAGATAAACAGACAGACAGACAGATAGATAGACAGACAGACATATAA
The DNA here is from genome assembly GCA_037039925.1 of Doris montereyensis. NCBI lineage: Eukaryota > Metazoa > Mollusca > Gastropoda > Nudibranchia > Dorididae > Doris > Doris montereyensis. The sequence continues at coordinate 42,128 of JAXRKP010001618.1, forward strand.
ATAGATAGATAGACAGACAGACAGACAGATAAATAAACAGATAGATAGATAGATAGATAGATAGATAGATAGATAGATAGATATATAGATAGATAGATAGACAGATAGATAGATATATAGATATATAGATATATAGATATATAGATAGATAGATAGAGATAGATATATAGATATATAGATATATAGATAGATAGATAGATAGATAGATAAATAGATAGATAGATAGATAGATAGATACAAATATACACATACATAAAGTATCCTAACTGGAGAAAAGTATCAACTACTAACAGATCATTGCTTGGAAGCAAAAATGTTTTTTTTATGCCCCAAAACCGCCATTCATTCATCGCCTGGTGACAGCGACAGCATATGTGTGTAATCTCAAAATACTGGTTGACAGGTGTGATTAGCAACCATGAGTGGAATAACACACAACAGGCTACTACAGGCAGGGAGAGTACTACCTACCATAAAATTACTCGACTCACAAACACATGGCACCAGGTGATCTGATCAGTGATCGTGACAAGCTTTGAAATCATTTACCCGTAACAAACAACTGCTTGTAAAAAATAAATCTCTGAAAAAAAATTAACCCGTAACAAACAACTGCTTGCATAAAAATAAATCTCAACCCATTTAACCTCCCTTTTGAAAGAGCAAAATAATCTAAACACACTAGGTAACAGTTCTAATTAACCACGACACCAATTGATTAGCACATGGTAGGCTAGGCAACAGTCAACAATACTATAAAGCTACACAAGCACTCATATAAAACACATGGCAAGAAGGAAACGGCAATCATCATACATTTGGAACTAATTTACCCCAACGGCACACATACAGCCGATTCAACTTTCCTCTTAAAAGAACAGGATATGGTTTCAAACAGCTCACACAACACTTGGGGTTTACAGTATTTTCATCAGTAAATTAAAAGATAATGATAAAGATGGATTCATAGCCACTATCCCCGCACACATGCAGGCTCACCGATTGTACATCATTTATCCCCCATCAGGCCATGCCATTCAAAATCCTTCTCAACTCCCTGGGAAGCAAACAGTACAGCAGCCTGTTAGGCGCTTCCTATCAACACTCTGCCAAGATCTTTCTCTACATACAGGTGGATACTCATTCACATTTGAGTCACGTAAGTGAGGAAAGCTGAGTGAGGTAACTTTCCCAAGAGTACAACGTTGTGAAAAAAACACCTAGGCCAGCCATGGGGTGTGAACCAGAGTCATCGTGATTACAAACTCACAAAACTACAGTTTCACTACAACACTTCTAGTGTGTAAACAGAGTACAAGAAAGATATTACCATTTGAGTCTCTCTCAAAAAGGAAAAAAAAACTCCTGCTATTCAATAAAATAATCCATTTGATGAGAAGTTTAATAAAGCTTATGGCACATGACCAAATGAAAAATAGCATCACAGCCAAGCCCATCACAGGAACTATTGCTGAACAAACCTGATTCTTGTCAAAACAAAGCTCAGCTGATTTGTCTCCTTTGTCAAGGACAGTCATATTACACAGACGAGTCCAGTAGTCTGAAAAAAGATAAGGTTAAATATTGAGAGGATAGTGGTATCAATTATATATGAGTCGCATATATATATATATATAAAATATATCTCCGTGGGGCGGAGTCCGGAAGACTGTTCAATTTTAATTGCCTGTTGACAAACCAGTGATTCAATGGAACAAAGGCTGTGCTGTACAGTGGGTGGAGTTATGAAGAGATGACTGGTCATATTTTATTACATTACAATGGATAGGTAATGAAGGGTGGTTACAATGCATGGCACATTGTTGACAGACAGAAGCCATATTAGCGATGGGATTACATTATGTATGATTAGAAAAAGAAAGAAAAAAATGTAATCAACTATGGACGTAATTTATGATAATTTGGAGAACATGATACCCGCAGTTGCCATTGAGATGGGTATTCCCGTTGAGATTGGGCATTTAGGAGAAAATCTTGGTTTTGAAACGGGCATTAAGAGTCTTTTGGAATGAAAATATTTTTTTTTACTTAATTTTCTTCTCTTCCTCTCTCTCAAGATCCTTTCGGATGTCCATAGAAAATTCAAAAATCCTCTCCAAAGCTCAAAATCAGAGAAAACAACAAAATTAAATATCTAAATAAATCAAAATATTACAAATGATTTTACCTACAGACTTGTCCAAATCAGAGGCTGCCAGAGAAACTTTCTTTACTGGATCTAAAAATATAACGACAAACAAACAAACAAACAAATGAAGAAAAAATTAATAAATTTATCTTTTATAGTAATTTTTCAATTGTTTCATAAATTGTCTAAATATATATAAAATTATTTTCTTCTTACTCTTTGCCTTGCAACATATGTTACAAAGATGCCTAAAAATTGACATGTATGATGTTAAATATTATCAAACACATGCATATTTCTATTATATCTAGATTCAACAAGACTTATTCAACATATTGCCTTATATTTATTTCCTTTTATGGTTTTTGCAAAAGCAAAGTCAGGAAAGCCAGCTCCTATGTCTCTATATATAGTGTGCATTGAGAACATTTACATAGAAACTATCAATAAATCAAGGAGTGATCAAATTTTAATTCAATCGTTAAAGTCTGACAGTAATTTTCAAGCTCAAAAAAAACAAGAACATAAACAGCATAATTGAATTGACCTTTCCCTTGAACAAAAAAGAAAGAGAAGTAAAAAATGATCTAAAAAAGAATTTCATATAGAATGTTTAATGAATGTTTGAAAGGTTTTTAACATTATTACAATAATGACTGAGAAAAAATGTAAAAACACAAATCACATAAAAAAAAGAAATAAAAATTATCCAGAAAGGAATTTCAATGCAATGTAACAAAAGAATGTTCAATAAACGTTTGAAAGGAAATAAGTTGAAACTTGTTTTTTCTTCTTCTCATTATTACAATAATTATATAGAAAAAAAGCAAACAAAAAATCACCAGTGTTATTGTAAAAAGTGTCTCATTCTCACCTCCTTCGCTTGTTTTATTCACAATAAAAAACTTATAGCCATCAGGACACGTTAAAATGCTGCGATCTCCTTCTTCTGTCATCGGGTATCCTAGTTTCTTGGCTCTCTCTAGTACTGACGGAGATTCTATTGTAATGCCCTGTCCCCCAAAAACATGATGAAAAATATAGTTAACAAGTGAAGATGATTGAATCTATACATACACACTGAGTCATCGAAGGTGAAAAAAAAAAGTGAAGGCCAACAGACCGATGTAGTGTGTCATCAAAAACGCGTGTTTACATTACCTTCATCAAAATATAACTTTAATCTAACAGATTTAACACTTCAACTACCACCACCACCATCCTTCTCGTAAAAGTAAATGTTGAAAAAGTAAATATATATGTTAATAGATGTAAAGCAAATATAATATATATATAGGCATTTAGTAGCTCTCTACTTCAATTTACTTCAAAGTAAAATTAAACAAAAGACAAACTAAAGGAAATAAAATGACAAATCCCTAAAGCTCAAGTTTTATCCCAATTAAAATTGACATTTTAATAAAAATCTAAAATGAAAATAAAGTGAAAGCGAATATTACCAGGAAATCTGTTCCTAATTTATAGGATCCAATAAAATAATTGTATGTCAACTCAACGACAAAATGTGAGTCTTCAGGTCCATATCCAACCATGGACTTGCTCCATTTTCCATCAAACGGGCTGTAAAAGTAACAATCAATAAAAATTTTAAATGCACCAATGATATGAATCTTAACAAACAGAAGTCTTTTTTCTCTCATTTCATACCAAACGATATGAGGCTTTGCTAGAACCTAGAGAATTGTCTTTTATGATGCATTTAACAGCCAACTTAATAAAAAATCCATTTCAAGAATAACTTTTGGGACGCATATATCTCTTTCAACTATCATAGCATTTCCAAATAGAACACTCACAAAACCTTCAATTTCAAATTCATTTTGACTTATGATCCGTCTTTACACAGCATTCAATGTGAGTAGAGGCATTTAATCAATGAGTTTCATCTACACTCATTTGGACAAAACAGGGTTGTTCATTGCCATCAGAAACAATGTCCAGAGTCTTGACCGGTTGAAGACTTGTTACTTTGTATACAATTAAATATTTAATCAAAACAAACTGCAAACCACTGGAACAAATAAAGGCTTAAAGTTAATGAGCTACAGTAGTAAAAAGCTAGGTTTAATTTTGACATAATCTTTTTCTCTCCTTTGTTTGCTTATTTAATTGAAGCTATTTAATATTACATCTTCTTTACTAAAGAAGACGTCAATTTCCGTAACATTAAAGAAAAGACGACAAAGTCCACTTGTGATCAATTCGAAATTTTAAGTTATGAATACAAACAAAAAAACAACTATTCACAGCTTACCAAACCAATAGATTGGAAGGAAGGTTTAAATGAAACAATTGTTTGTTGATTCATTCTAATAGTTTGCATTTTTATAACTTTACAACACTGTATTATAATAATAATAAGGATCTTGGACATAGTTGTTATGTATGCACTGAATAAACCAGTTTCCAAAATCATATCGTAAACACCATATAAGGAAAGTTATATCATGTATTTTATTGATAGCATTATAGAATTACCCATTGCATGCTGCTTTGCAACCTTCTTCGAATTCCTCATGGCGCAAAAACTGATGTTGCAATTGATTGAAGAAATAAAAGAAAGAAAAGAGAACAAATTCTGATTAAACATTACATTAGTAGGGAAAACATTAATAGGGAAATATTACTATGATACTATCTAAAAATTGAATTGGTTTCAAAACTTCCTTACATTACACACACCTTGTAGTGAAACCGTAGTGATGTGAGCTTGTAATCCCGACAATACTGGTTCAAACCTCATGGCTGGACCAGGTGTTTTTTTCACAATGTTGTACTCTTAAGAAAGATACTTCACTCTGCTTTCCTCAGTTTACTCAGATGTGACTGAGTGCCCAGCTATATGCAGAGAAAGATCTTGTCAGTGCTAATATGAAGCACCTAACAGGCTGTGGTACTATACGCTCCCCAGCAAATTGAGAAAGATTTTGAATGAAATGGCCTGCTGAGGGTTTAATGATGTACAGCCTGCACTTGTGCGGGGATACGGTCTATAAATTCATCTCTTATTACGCAATTTACTTCAATTGACCGACCATGTCAGCACTCTAAAGAAGAAATTACTTTTCAACCTCAAACGATTGTCAAGAATTCGGCAATATCTTACAAAGAACGTTTGTCAAAAAGTTGTAGCGTCCATAATGTTTTCAAAACGCGACTATTGTAATTTCCTTCTTTTGGGAACATCATTAGAGAACATCAAGCGTCTACAAGTCATCCAGAACAACGCACCTTGTTTGATTTTAAATATAAAACAACGTGATGAAGCTACACTCCTCCTTTTCCAGCTGCACTGGCTACCCATTCATGAAAGAATCAAGTACAAGGCAACATCTATAGTGTACAAGTACTTGGATAGATCTGTCCCAAATGTATCTCCAACAGTTGCTTACGCCATATGCACCAGGCAGGCACTTACGATCATCTGACGACCGCCTGCTGTTACAAATACCAAGAACTCGACTACAGGCTGGCCATCAAACTTTTGCTCATTTTGAGGCCACCACTTGGAAATAACTGCCAGCCAGCATTAAACAGTTGTCATCATTAACTGTTTTTAAACAAAACTTAAAATCACATTTTTAAAAACTCATTTTGATGTTTAGAATTATGTGATTTTGGCTGAGTTTTGGTGTAATTGCGCCCAGAGCCTCCTTATTCAGGGAAAAAGCTGCTTATTATAATTGTTCATTATTATTTTTATCATTATTCTAAGACACAATATTCCATCTAGATCTAGATCTAGTGAATTGAGGCTAAAAACTCTGAACGGCGGCCATTGTATTCTTTGTCACTATTGTTCGCCTGTAGGTAGGGATTGTGATGAATTTTATGGAAAGGTAAATCTGTTACCATTCAGCATCTACGCAGTTTTGTACACATTATATGTACGCAATATAGTATATAGGCCTATTACTTTGCTAAGTTTTATGTTTAGAAATACTGTCAATATAAAAACAAATCAAAGTCAGTCATTTTCAATTCAAAGATTTGCCCCCTCCGATGACCGTTGTTGTCAGTGACATTTGAACTCCTCGTGTTCAAGTTGACAGTCTGTTGTCTTGAGTTTCTCTTTATGTCATATTGACGGAAATGACCGAAAGCCGTCTCAAACAGTCCTGAAAAACTGATGCAACTGAAATCAACCTCTGAAAAAAACACTCTCTATTCGTCTCTCCCTTCACAAAAATCAAGCCTCAACTTTTTTATCTTAGTTACGGCCCTTGAATATACCAGCCTACGGAACTCTTTCATAGGCCTATATGGAAGGAGGGGAGAGTTTAGCCTTCTTATCTTTTTATATTTGAGAATGTGATGGACCTAAATGTTTCTAGTTTTACTTCCCTTAGCAGTTCCATTCTTCAGAAGTCTTTCCAAATACTATGTATAAAACAGTCATCTCCGCCAAACTGCACGGTCCACGGGTGACATACAAAAAATAATTTTGGCGGAGACCCGTTACTGTGTATTTACAATGTCATTCTTGCTTGGAAATACATGTTAACTCTCTTTTTTTATTGTTTGGGGTATATTGTTATCCGTTGGTTTGAGGACAAGATCCAATAGGTCTTCTCATACATCTGTTACAGAAGAGGTCATTTAAGTTTATTTTTCACAGAAATTCACTCTTTAAATGCAATAAATTCAAGACACTGACAAAAATATGTTGCATTTTGGCGAAGTCAAGCCAGTAGTTGTTACATTTTGAGGGGATAATTTGTGTTGTAAAATTTGATTACATGAAAAAAAGGTGCATCACGACAAATTGAAATTATGCATTTTGGCGTGCAATTTGGCAGAGACTACTGTTATATCAAATTCAAAACAAACAGTTATAAACACAAATTATATAGCCTTCTTATTAAATATAAGTAGCACATCTCTACCAGTACCAGTGAACTTTTTCCTCTCACAAATCGGCGTAGGTCTAGAATCTAGATCTAGTTCAAACTTTGTAAGCCGTTTCATGATTCCACTTGAGAGGCTTCACAATGGCATAAGATTAAAGAGGAGAGGCTTTATCATAGTATGCATAGTGACATTGCCACAAATAAGAGGGGAAAAGCCCAATGAAGAAACACTTGACCTAGATCTCTACATCCATTAGGCCTACTAGAAATCCAAACCAAACACTTGTTCTGACAGCCTGATACTCTGGGTAGAGCAAGTGGGCCAGTTCTGGTTCAATAGATATCTAGATCTATCCGCCTCTATGAAAAGCAACTTGACAAGAAAAAAAGAGAAAAAAGACCATAAAGGACAAAAATCTTATAATTTAGAAATCTATAATCTATAATCGAGATCTAGATTTAGATCTCTGAGATCTCTACTAGTAGTACTAGATCTAGATCTACAACTAGATTTAGTGTACTAACTTCTAAGTACTAACTTACTTAAAAGTAAAATAGAAGTTTAAAAAAAGTAAATACTTACTTTCATCCCTAAGACATCTCGATAGAATTTAGCGGTTTCCTTACGGTTTGAAACCTTGAATACAAAATGCAATGCTCTTCCATGAACCATGATGATAGATAATTGATAGTATCTAGTGAAAATTCACACAGATAGATAGCTAGATCTAAGTTATTGGAGTCTCACGGGTCTCACTGTGAGGCTGGCTCCTGTTTAGAATGATTGCTCCCGTCTTTAGTGCTTCTTTCGCTTTCGGCAGCAGAGGGATTTTCCGAAACTAGGCCCAGTACGGTCTTCTATTTAGATCTATATCGATACTAAAATATTCGTGATTGGCAAAATACACGCTGACATAACGCTCAATACTGATGAGTTGGTTTGTTCCGTTGAACTCTACCCAGTCCAACATTGCGGTGATCTCATGGTGAATTAAGAGGAAACAGCAAGATGAAAGATAAGTGAAAAAAGTAAAAAGAAAGAAATAGGACCTACTACTCAGCAGCATGAAAGAGAAGAGAGAGAGAGAGAGAGAGAGAGAGAGAGAGAGAGAGAAGAGAGAGAGAGAGAGAGAGAGAGAGAGAGAGAGAGAGAGAGAGAGAGAGAGAGAGAGAGAGAGAGAGAGAGAGAGAGAGAGAGAGAGAGAGAGAGAGAGAGAGAGAGAGAGAGAGAGAGAGAGAGAGAGAGAGAGAGAGATTTGTGAATAATAATATTGTGTTTGAAACATATACTTAAGGAGTGCCTAGATAGAGAAACACATAGACGTCAACATAAAAATGATTTTGTTTTAAACTTATACCGGGAATAAGACAAGAAAATTACAAAAGTAGAATAAAGAAAGCATGAAGTGCAATGAAGTACCGTTGCCTATTCTTCTTCTATCTTCTATCTGTCCCATGGCGGAGGCCGTTGGGGCGCTACCGATGACCAAATAACCAATCTTCTCCACTCCTTCCTGTCCTCCGCCCCTCTCAACAGCTCACTTAGCTTCAGGCCCGTCCATTCGGTGATACTGTCCTCTCATCTCTTCTTTTGTCTGCCTCTTCTCCTACCTCCTCTGACAGTTCCTTGAAGCACGGTTTTTGGAAGCCCTCCTTCTCTCACCAAGTGTCCAAACCATTTCATTTTGCGCCTTTTGACAAGAAGAGGATGTCTTCGTAAGGGCCAATGGTTTGTCTTATTCTGTCTCTGACTTCTTCATTGTTAATATGGTCTTTGTGAGAGATACCGAGCAGTCTTCTAAAGCACCTCATTTCTGTTGCCTGTATTCTCTTCTCTATATCTGCAGTTAGTGTCCATGTTACGCAGGCGTAAAGAAACACTGACTGAACAAGGAGCGTATTAGTTTTAAGGAGACTTTGTTGTCTTTCCAGACGGTTCCCATCTTGGCTAATGCGGATGTTGTCATTGCACTCCTTGTTAATACTTCAGGTTTTGATCCTTCGTCTGACAGTATTACTCCCAGATATTCAAACTTGTGCACAGTTTCCTCAAGCTTCTCTCCGTTGGCGATGATGTCAGTATGGATTCCAGTGTCACTGTTGGCCATCAGTTTTGTCGTGCTTGTACTGATTTCCATGCCGTATGCTGCGGAAGATGTATCTAGTCTTCTGACCAGATTATTCAGTTATTGCTCTGTGCCTGCGAGTCCGTCAATATCATCTGCGAAGCGCAGGTTTGTGAATGTTCTTCCACCAATGCTCACTGTTCCTTGGTGGCCGTCGAGTGTGTCTGTCATAATGTTTTCGAAGAAGACACTGAAAAGAGGTCGAAGAGAGCAAGCACCCTTGTCTAGATATATTGCACTGCTGGCCTTGTTATAGAGGTTCTGTATGACACGAATAATGTTGGCGTTGATGTTGTAGCTGTTTATGGTCGCCCAGAGCGCAGCATGCCACACTCTATCGAAAGCTTTCTTGAATATAAATACGTGGTAGTGCTGTTGTTGGTGTTGAAGGTATCGTTCGCACAGAATTCTGAGGTTAAATATCTGCTCAGTTGTACTGCGCCCTGCTCTAAATCCTGCCTGCTCCTCACTTATGATTGCCTCGGCCTGCGGCTTTAGTCTGTTGAGTATGATCCTGAGCATAACTTTGCTAGGATTGCAAATGAGACTGATTGTGCGGTAGTTGTTGCACTGCTGTATGTTTCCTTTTTTGGGAAGGGTGATTACCAAAGACTGGGTCCATATGAAGTCGGCCATCTTCCTGACTCCCAGATTTTCTTGCAGATTACACTTAAAGCGTCTACTATGGCCTCATCCCCTGCTTGGACAAGTTCTCCTGGGATATTGTCTATGCCTGCAGCTTTTCCTTTCTTCAGAGATTTCACTGCTTCCTCCACTTCTTCTCGAATGGGAAAATTCACTGCCTATTAGGCAAGATAAAATGCTTCTCTCAGGCGATTTTCTCTTTTTTTTTTTTGCTGTTAAATATGTTTTATTTTTTATTTTAGTAAATATCGGGTGAGTGAAAAAAATAAACGCAACAACTGTAACATTGAATTATACACGCGTTCATAACATGTTTTCATCTCATTTTGATTCTTCAAAATCTAACTTACATGTTTCCATTCAAGAAGGCATTTTCTGTTCTTTCCTTCAAGATTATTATACGTGTAGCTACCACTTCATTGCTGGTGAGCATTTATAAGCTTACTTGAGTATCTCACTATTCCTCCTGTGCCAGTTCTAAACCTTCCTGATCCTGTCCACCTATTTTCATTAACACTAAGAATGTTTAAATCTAGAATCGTCTTATCTCTGATGTAATTTGTGCTATTTATTTCCTTGCGGAAAACATCGTTCTTATATTCCAGAAACATTATCTTGAATAGACATTTAGGTGTGCGGAACCCCGTCTTCCTGTCAGAAGCTTCCTGGCGGTTTTCACACCGTCATCCTGTCAGAAGCTTCCTGTTGGTTTTCACTACTGTCATCCTGACGAGTATCTTGTGACAACTCCAGAGCCCATCACGTTTAGTTCAAGTGTTGTGGAGTTATTGATTTCTTTTTGGTAGCGGGGGGGGGGGGGGGGAGGGGGTGGGGATGTTTTTTAAAATCATTAATCGTTGCTGTCTCATGACAGTTTTTTTTACAGGATAGGGGATTAACCTAATACCAAACCCCTGATCCTGGAGGGTCAAGATTGATTTTGAAATTCACTCTAGACACTGTTTCTTTGCCAAGATAGGGACTTTAAGTCTAGTCTACCCAGGGTTTGAAATACAAGTTCTGCTTCTTACCTGGAGGAACAACCTTGCAAGGTTCGAAAGTTCCATCTACCCGGGATAACGGATTTTGTAGCAGGGAGGGAGTTGAGGGGTGTTTGTGTTTTTTGTGTGTGTGTGTGTGTTTGCTTTACACACCTCTAATTGTAGACTGCCAGTCGTTAACTAATGAGAGCATTTGAACAAAGTAACGGTTCTACCCGACACCCGTACACTTGAACCTCCTTTCTTGGACAGTCGCTGATTGGTCCCAGACTGCTTAAAGCCATCAGGAGAAGCTAAAATGCTGCGATTTCCTTCTTCTGTCAATGTATTCACATTGACTGTTTTATTTATAATTTGCCTTTATAGCTGAAGGTCGTTGCGCTATCCCCACCTGCAGACTCGCTGGGTCGGGGTCGGTCATCCGGGGCGTTCTACTACTACTACCCACTAGAATACTGCTACTACTACTACTACTACTACTACTACTGCTACTGCTGCTGCTACTACTGCTACTGCTACTGCTACTGCTACTGCTACTACTACTACTACTACTACTACTGCTACTACTGCTACTACTACTGCTACTACTACTACTACTACTACTGCTGCTGCTGCTGCTCCTGCTACTGCTACTGCTGCTGCTGCTGCTACTGCTGCTGCTACTGCTGCACTACTACTACTACTACTACTGCTACTACTACTACTGCTGCTGCTGTACTGCTACTACTGCTACTACTACTACTATTACTACTGCTATAGTAGACTGCTACTGCTATTACTACTACGCTACTACTGCTGCTGCTGCTACTACTGCTGCTGCTGTACTGCTGCTGCTGCTGCTGCTGCCGCCTGCTGCTGCTGCTGCTGCTGCTGCTGCTGCTGCTGCTGCTGCTGCTACTGCTACTACTGCTACTATTACTACTACTACTACTACTGCTGCTGCTGCTGCTAACACCACAACCACTACCACTACTGCTGCTACTACAACTACACATACTACTACTACTACTACTACTGCTACTACCACCACTGCTTTTACTGCTGCTGCTACTGCTATTACTGCTACTACTATTACTACTGCTGCTACTGCTACTACTGCTGCTACTACAACTACTATTACTACTACTGCTACTACTACTACTGCTACTGCTACTACTACTATTACTGCTCCTGCTACTGCCGCTGCTGCTACTGCTGCTACTCCTACTACTACTACTACTGTACTGCTGCTCCTGCTGCTGCTATACTACTGCTACTGCCACCACCCACCAGTACTACTCCTACTACTACCGCTACTGCTACTACTGCTCTACTGCTGCTGCTGCTGCTACTGCTGCTGCTGCTGCTACTACTACTACTGCTGCTGCTGCTGCTGCTACTACTACTACTATTACTACTACTACTCTACTGTACTCTGAAAAAAACACACAAATCTCTTTTTTGTAAATTTCAGTAGATACTGACGATGTGCAACTTCTGACAAAATTTCAGGTCTGAAATCTTATTAGTTTTGAATTAAATAGAAAAAAAGATATTTGTTGAAAATACGCAAAAGTAAAGTGTCCTCTGGAAAAAAACACACATTTCTCCAGTCTACTCTAAATTAAAAACTTAAAGTGTAGATTTTCAACTCATGAGCTTGTGTAATAATAAAATATAGATATACACAAACATACAAGAGTAAATGAAGACAGATATGAAAAGTCAATCATAGATCACATAATAGTCAGCAGCTCCTTTTTACAGTACAACTATGGATGCAAGAGTAAACAGAGGAGCTGAAATATTTAGTGACCTTCACCTAGTGATTGCCAAATGAGATTACTGACTGAAGAAAACAATCAGAAAAGGAAGGAGAAGAAAGCTACTAAACTCAAAAATTGAAGAACTAAACAAACCAATAGTAAAACAGATATACCAATCCAGGATAAAAAAGATGTATCAGGGAAAGGCAGGAAGATCTGAATGATAGAACAATAGAAGAAAAGTGGCAAATGTATAAAGAAACATTCCTCATTTGTACTGAAGAGGTCTGTGGTAGGAAACAAATTAAAGGAGATAGAAAAGAACAGCATGGTGGAATGAGAATGTCAAGACTGAGGATGCCTGGAAGAAATACTTGCAAACAAAGAGGCCAGAGGATAGGACAGATTACGTTAACAAAGACAAAAGACTTCAAGAAAGCTATCAAGGAAATCAAAGCTGTTCTGATGAGCAATTAAGAGCACGAGAGAAAGGCCCAACCATGTCCAATAAACAAATTAAGAACACCAAAGGAGAAATAATGAAAGAAGACAGCGAAATCATAGAAACGTGGAGAACGTATTTTCAACAATTACATAATCCTCCAGAACATATGAAACAAGGAGTACAGATGAATTAGTAAGAGTAACAAGTAATTCAGATGAGACAGTCCCAGGAGAAGATCAATCTCTATGGAAATAATTAAAAGCCAATAGGGAGAGGCAGACAAACTACTACGTGCAATATGTCAACAAGCATGGAAGTCCAAACAGGTGTCAGACGACTGGAAAAAGGGAACGGTAGTACCAATATACAAGAAACTTTCAACTATGGAATGCTCAAACTATAGAGGGATATCACTTCTTAGCGAACCAGGAAAAGTGTATGCCAGGATTCTGGAAATGAGTCTAAGGAAAAGAGGAGAGGATCACATTGAAGAACACCAGAGTGGATTTAGATCAGGAAGAAGTGTAAAAGACCACATTATTATTTACAATTAAACAAATAATAGAAAAATTCCTTGAAGAAACATTGACTTGCACCTGTGTTTTATTGACTTAGAAAAGGCATTTGACAATGTGAGGGGACGAACTATGGTATTCCTTAAAAGAACACAATGTAGAGCAAAATTCAAAGAAGCCATTAAAATGTTTTACAATAATAAACCAACATGTGCCGTGAGAATAGCTTTAAATATATCTGCAGAATTTGATGTAGATATAGGAGTAAGACAGGGTTGTATCATAAGTCCTCTTTTGTTTATCACATTTATGGATTCAATCGCAAAGGCATCCTAAAAAATGAAGAAAATAAATATAGGTATATGGAAGCTCAAACCAGTAAATGTATCAATGCTTTCATTTGCTGATGATTTAGTGTGGAAAATCAGAAAGGGACATTCAGTCGAATATCAACATTATGAATAATGAACTAAGCAAAAAGAGGAATGAAAGTAAATGCAAATAAAACCAAAACAATGTAAGTAAGTAGGGAAGCTAAAACACAAAATCTTAAATTGGGCAGGGATAATTTAGAACAAGTTCACAGCTACAATTACCTAGGAGTAATGATTAACTCTGAGGGAAAACCAAGAGAAGAAATCAGCCAGAGAATACAAAGGCAAGTGCAATATATAACCATCTAGGAAAGGCATTTATAGGTAAACAAGAATTGTCAACAAAAACCAATATGGTAGAATATACAACACAGTTTATTGCCATACTATGGCAGTGAAACCTGGACCTTAGACAGTAGAGAATACAATATAGTACAGCAAAATAAATATCTAAGAAGGTAGTAGGGAAAACTAAAAGAGACAAAATCAGAAACACAACAGTAAAGATCAAACCAAAGTTGATAGCATAAAAACTAAGATGGAAATAAATCAACTGAGATTTGGCATGTAAAAGGAATGATTAACAATAGAATAGCTAAATCAGTATACAGTGTTAAAACTCAAGGTAAAAGACCAAAAGGCAGACCTCGGAGAAAGTGGGGAAGAAGATATAAAAGAGGCATTAAAGCAAAGAAATTTAACATTTTTGGAAGGAAACAGAAAATGTCAGGACAGGGGGAAACCTGGAGAAAGATATCTCGGGCATGAACTAAGCGGGAGGTGATAAAGAGAAATATAAATACGCCGATATGCGATTGCCGCCTAAAGTGCAAAATAAAATGTCTCCAGAATCATTATGCATTAGGTGTTGGATTACTCATACCAAGAACAAAAACAAAACAAACAAAAGACAGTAAAAAATCTTTTAAAACGTTTATAACTATATTTAGTTTTACCTACAAGTAAAAATTGCGTCTAAAAAGTCCACAAGAAAAGCCTATATCATTATATCAACAATTAGTAATATTATTTTGTAAAGTTAACGATTTCTTTTATGACTGGTCTTTCTGTTTCCCTCATTCTGTCTGTCTGTCTGTATATCTGCATATCTGTATGTATGCCTATCTGTTCCAATTCAATTAGTCGCAGCTTCGTGTGGGTGATAACAATATTGATAACCACGACTGTTTGAAGGACATGGACCGACAGACATACCGGTACCTAGCTAGCTGCACCTCAGAGTGATGTTAAGATTTCTTTTTTTTTAATTGGTGGTACCGGGGATGGTGGCACTCAATGCTTTGCAAAGTTATACATGTACCATAATCTATGTTCCTTCCTTTTCAGGTAGAGAATTCGATAACCGGATGGTGTTCGGCATGAAGGAGTGTTACTTTGTGTGTGTGTGTGGGGGGAGGGGGGTTGTTACGAGCCTTTCGATGGGAATTGTTGTTTGTCCTTGAAAGCTTTGTAAAGGATCTTGACTTTTGCCTTGCTCCTCTTTCTCTCAAGGGTAACCAGTTTACACTCTTCAACAATTCGCTCATGCTTTAACTTCTTTAGTGTTTGTTGTGAACATATCTGCACGTTCATCTCTGTATTTGTTCGAGCTTGTCCACTTGTTTCTTGGATTGTGGGTCCCAAACACTAGCACTGTACTCCAATAATAATATTGACCCCCTCCTCTCTCCTCCTCTCTCTCTCTCTCTCTCTCTCTCTCTCTCTCTCTCTCTCTCTCTCTCTCTCTCTCTCTCTCTCTCTCAAACTCTCGCTGTGTAACTAAAACACATAATATGATAATATGCGTTCGTACGTTTTATGTCTATCCCTGGAGTGTCTATTTTTAAATAATGGTCCCTGAAAATGGGAATCTACATGACTTTTTTGTATTTCCTTCCAAACCTAGTAATCTTCTACATTGTGTATTATATCGATATCGATACTAGATAAAAGATCGAGGTCACCTCACATTTTGTTTCGTTCCACCAGAGAACCTACACAGGTTTCTGGTTCTATCGACTTTGCTATTTATATTCACTTATTAACGTCAGAACAAAACTTCGAAAGAATTTTCGAACGAATTCTTCTGCCTGGTTTACTCAAGTTTAGTGTCTACAGAGCGCGCTAAAGTGTAAAATTCTACCTTCGATCAGCTGATCAGGTAAACAATGTAGGCTGAGTTCATCCTCCTCTAGTGTGAAAAATACCCCTAAGATCAGGCGTTTTAACTTTTCCGGTACATTTTAGTCGAGAAAGATTTAGATCTAAATCTAGTTGTAGATCTAGATCTAGATCTAGTAGTGATGCAAAGTGCCGATCACCAACTACTTTCTAAATCTAGATCTATCTAGAGTCGTTACTTAATTTACTATACTATGATTTAGAGATGCACAGGTTTTTGTGTTAATCACAAACAATATTCATAACCATCTCAAATATTGGAATATTTCCGTCAAATAAAAACTGGATATCTGGAAATAAATACACATGTAGATCCTCTAGTATTAGTATGTAGGGCTAGATCCCCCTGAAGTATGAAGTAGTTAATAGACCCAGTCAAACTGCTCTAAATGTCAAGTCACTAGTCAGAAGGTTGCCAAGAGTCGTCCAGCATATCGTCGCCTCGCATATCGTCACCTGTCCCGTAAATCAGACTTTCTCAACTCTTTAAAAACTTTTAGTGAAAATCCCCACTGTACAACTGACATTGCCATAATATAGTATTATAACAATACATCGTACACTGTAGTACTTGTACAGCACTACAATCACAATTTATACCTGTTGTATTGTTATTACTTGTGGTGTGGTGGCCTGGCGGTTAGGCTGCCGGACTGGAGATCATGAGATCAAACAATGCTAGTAACTAGGAAGCTAAAACACAAAATCTTAAATTGGGCAGGGAGAATTTAGAACAAGTTCACAGCTACAATTACCTAGAAGTAATGATTAACTCTGAGGGAGGAAAACTAAGAGAAGAAATCAGCCAGAGAATCCAAAGGCAAGTGCAATATATAACCATCTAGGAAAGGCATTTGAAGGTAAACAAGAATTGTCAACAAAAACCAAAGTGACAGTATACAACACAGTTTATTGTCCTACTCTCCTCTATGGCAGTGAAACCTGGACCTTATACAGTAGAGTACAGCAGCCGAAATGAAATATCTAGAAGAGTAGTAGGGAAAACTAAAAGAGACAAAATCAGAAACACAACAATAAGAGATGAAACCAAAGCAGATGGCATAAAAACTAAGATAGAAACAAATCAATTGAGATGGTTTGGGCATGTAAACAAAATGAATGACAATAAAATAGCTAAATCAGTATACAGTGCTAAAGCCCAAGGTAAAAGACGAAAAGCAAACCTCGGAGAAAGTGGGAAGAAGATATAAAAGAGGCATTGAAGATAGAAATTTAACATCTTTGGAAGAAAACAGAAAATGCCAGGGCAAGGCATCCTGGAGAAAGATCATCTCTGGCATCTGAACCCATACACCGAAAGGTAGAATGGGAACTGATAAAGAAAGAAAGAAAGTTTTTGTTAAAGAATCTATTTCAGTCGGTTTCTGTGTATTCCCCGTTCAATTCTCTTACTTTCGGTATAGATTTATGTAGTATGTAATGGTAAAATTTAAAATACGTGTCATCTAGTGCCGTACATGTACCCAATTGGAACATGGAAGCGTGGGCATTCCTTAGAATTAATGCCCCATTTGACCCGGAAGTGAATGTTACAGTGGGAGTCGGATTCAACGAGGATGTCGGGACTGACGCTAGGTCTTAGATTGTATGAGACCTTTCGTTGAATCGAAGTCAACAACAAATGAACTTCAATTTCAACAGCATCGATTATTTTTTGTTTAATTTCAGGAAATGCATTTGTGTTTTGTGGGTTTTGATGTAGATGTAGAAGCCATTTTGATAAATCAGCATGAAGTGGCGGTTCAGCGAGTTACAAGAGTGAACACTAGCACGGCATAGATAGAAGAAAGTGAGCAACAG
>JAXRKP010001618.1:65000-87500 GCA_037039925.1 Doris montereyensis
TTTTTTTTTTGAAGTTAAAGGAATTTGTTGTGTTTGTATCTTCAAGTAAACATTAGCATCAATCGTGAATTGTTCAAAGCATGTGTTCTCATGGATCTTTCTGTAATCAGTGTCTCAATGGTACTAGGGCTAGAGTGTTTAGGTATTGTTGTGATGGAACACTTTCCAATGCCTTTCTTCAATGTATCTCTGTTTTTTAATTGTGTCTTACCATGATTTGACTTGACTTACCCACATCCACAACTTAGGTGATTTGGGGATTTTTCATAGGATTTTTTTGTTTGCCCGCAGTTAAACAGCTAAGGGATCTTTAACGTGCACAGAGTGTTGCGTTCTGCACATGGGACCTCCCTTTTTATTGTCCATCTCCAATGGGATTAGGTGTCGATCCACCTACCTGAATCAGCGGGGGTAGGTTTTACTCAAAAAGAAAATAGAGAAAAATTTTCAGCTATCGGTGCAGCTCGATCCACTACCTTTTGGTTGAGAGGCCGATACTTTGCCTCTTGACTACTGAGTCCCCCTGTTTTATCATGAGCTAGACATAAATCATGAGGCAAGTACATTGTATAAAGTTGAGAGTGTATCCCGACTTGAACACTCCTAGGAATTCTTTTATTGTTTTAAAGGTGATGTACCTGATTAACCAATAATTAAATGTTCAATTTACAACTATGTGAATTTTAGCATCTAGCAGTTGATAGTAATTTTGCATCTATTTTATTTTCGTCATTTCTTCAAATCAGACGGAATTAGAACTGAAAGCCATTTTGGAACGAGTGTCATGTGTTCAGGCCTTCAATTTCCATGAACTGATTGCCACACTGAGCTTTTACTCAGTTTACTGACAAAACAGGTCAGGAATTTGGACAGAATTTATGTATTATACATGTATTTTCCTTTAAAGGTTTTATCTTTTGAATATTTGAAATCGTAAGATTTTTAATATTTTGATAAGTATTTGTGTGTTAGCTCTTACCTCATCATTTTTACGAATATAGCTTCAGATTGAAATCGTAAGATTTTTCGTTATTTCGATAAGTGTTTTGTGTTAGCTTTGATCTCTACCTCATAGCTCGAGAATTTGTTATGTTATTCTATCTCATAGTTTGATAATTTGTTATGTTAGAAGGCACATTTTATCAATTTTGGAAATGAAGATTGTACGTTTAATAACAATTGTTTATCTTGCTGCTGTGTTCAAAACTTTTGGTCATTTTAGTTGTTCTTAGGGGCGTTTTCACGCAGCATGGTGAGTTTTGTGCTTTAGAGGCTTGCATCTTTCCTGGCATGCAAAGGGGACTCGGTAGTCCAGAGGGAAGATGTCGGCCTCTCAACCAAAGGTTTCGAGCCTCACTGACGGCTGAAAAATTTTCTCAATTTTTTTTTTAGTAAAATCTACCCCCCTGGTCCAGGTATGTGGATTGACACCTAATCCCATTGGGAGACGGACGATAAAAAGTAAATCCTGTGTCCATAATTCAACACTCTGTACACGATAAAGATCCCTTGGCTGTTTACTGGACAGTTTGGGCAAATTTAAAAGATCCTATGAAAAATCCCGAAATCATCTAAGTTGTGGATATGAGTAAATCAAATCAAATTGAAAAAATGTAACATGCTAGTATGTGGCACTTACCGTGAATGGACAGAAAGAAGAGCGGTTTTCAAACTTGCATATCTCTCCTGTAAAGATCTCTTTCTGTCCTGGCAAAACAATTCTACATGTAGCACTTAAGCCTCTGGGTATCTCAAACTTGAGTAAATAAACTACCATTTATAGTTTAATGAAAATGCATGATAAATTAATACGATCAAAACATGCTGTTTGTGCTTTGATTGTCGAGTGGTTAGGCGGCAGGACTTGGGATACTGAGGTTCTGAGTTCGAATCCTGGCAAAGCTAGGGCCGACGTTGTGGTCCTTAGGAAAGACCCTTGCAAATGGGTATAAGCACTAGCTTGGGAGTAAAGCCTGAGTCAGACTAGCGTTCTGTCCAGAGGCGAATAGTATCATCTGTTCGCTTCATATTACAGAAACCATGATAAGCTCTGGCTCTATAGGCCATAATGACCTTTACTTACTTTACTTGAAACAAGCTGTTACATTCTAAATTATTATTTTGCAGGCTCAGAAATCAACAATCTAAAGATGGTTGTGATAGACAATTTGGCTGCTGTTGTCAATCCCTTAATAGGAAGCAATATTGTTTTACAGTAAGTTTATGAGGGAAGGCGATTGACAAGATCTACAAACTTAATATTACCTTATTAATAAGTCTTCTTGTTATAAGCAGTAATTAGAACCAAATAGCATAAGGCCAGGAGGATGTTTTCTCTCTGAATTCCTACTTCTGCCATGTACACTATAAATATGCTCTAATTGTTTTGTGTGTATAATAATCGGGATATGAATTTTTTAATGTTTGCATTTCGACAGGGCAGGGGATGTTAACTCAAGATTAGGAAGACTTCTAAAGCAGCTAGCTTTAGTCCATTGCATTGCTGTGGTGAGTTTTTGCCTTTAATAATTTTTTCTTTTTTTCTTTCCTTTTTATTTCTAACCACTGTCAATAAAATATGCTGGTATTTAACTCTCTAGCCTGTGGATACATGTGTTTATGCTGCATTCTGTATTATACTTATTATACACCCACACACACACACACACACACACACACACTCACACACACACACACATATATATATATACACTAGACCTGGGTCAACATAACCACGACAGAAGCTGCAAAATTCACTAGGAAGGAGGGCACAACTCTTTTGATTGTGTAATCAAAGACAATCCAATGGTCTGTCGCTAAAAATCTATGAGCTGTGAGGTATGTCTCCTGCTGACGAGAAGACGCGGCTGTCTATATAGCACGTGTGGTCATTCCTTGGGGTCTATGTGCAGGGCTTAATGATTGATTAGGTAAGGCATAGTGTCGGCTATCTCTGTCTACACGCTGTGCGTAGCTGTCTGAGTGTCTGAGTCAGCTCTATGCAATGTTGATTGCCCCTTTTACTGTCTGCAAGACCACGCAATCAAGTATAGGCTATTGTATCGTTATGGTTGTTAGGTAATAACAATGTAGACATACAATGATCGTTTAGCAAAGTGTGAAATCAGACAAAAGCCACCGAAGATTTGAGGCAGGTGTCACCATGGTTGCAATTATCTGAAGTGAGTTGCTATTCACCAGTGACTTTTTGATTATCTCAAACTCCTCTAGCTTGGGTCAATGAGCTCAAGATAGCCATGGTCAGTTTTCATGTCGCACCACCCATGCGACATAGATCTATATCTAGAGTTGATATACCCAACGTTTATCTGTTCAGTCACACGGCTCAAGTCAAAGTGAAGCAATACATTCAAACCAACCTCAAGCGATGCCATGCTCTATGAAACAAGCTATAGATGATGGGGAGATTAATGAACGTGTATTTTCATTCAAGCCGAGTGCTTAGGCTGCCAGACTGGGGATCATGAGGTCAGGAAAGACACTTAACACTCATTTCCCCACTTGACCAAGGTGCAAAATGGGTACACGCACTAGCTTGGGAATAAAAATCTACGACAGACTAGCGTCATGTCAGGAGGTGATTATTATTACCTGTTCCGCTTCACACTATAGAAACCGGGATACGCTCTGGATCTATGGGCCTTAATGGCCTTGGAGAAACTGTTTATAATATCTATTTCCACCATTTCTTAACCTGATCTCAAGCTCATCTTTATTTTTAAAATAATTTCACTCGTTTGCTATTTTTGACAAAATATGAACAATCTTATAATATAAATTCAAAATCCTTTTTCTACACTCAGGTAACAAACAATATGACGGCTTCATTTAAAGGAAGCAAACCCAAAGCAAGTTTAGGCAAAACCTGGTCTCACATGCCTCACTCCAGACTCACCTTATCTCGGCCAGGTGACCAGACACTGGTACAGAAAGGCATCAGGATCTAGCAACACTGGTTAAAAGTGGAAGACAGGTCAGGCAAGCATTGTGAATTCCTTTTTTGGGTCAATAAGATTGCTTGCCACAAGCTTTCCTGTACTAGTATTTATATATATTCTCCTTCGTCTCTGCCTCTGGAAAATAATATGACACAACTTTTTTACCATTAACACACAAGTAGACGGCATATCCCCTGAACATACATATGTACATGCATACATACATGCATACATCATACAAACATACGCACACATACATACATACATACATACATACATACATACATACATACATACATTATACATACCTCCTTCCCTCCCTCCATCCATCCATGCATACATATATACATGCATACATACTTACATACAAATTACATACATACATACATGCATTCATACACACGCATACACATATACATATATACATACATGCATCCATACATACATACAAATTACATACATACATACATACATACATACATACATACATACATACATACATTCATACATACATACATATATACATACATACATACATACACATACATACATACAAGCATACATACATACACCCAAATCTCGTTATACAGCCAACAGCTGTGCCAGTAATAACTTGCCGTTGTAAAGGGAATGGCGTTATAACGAAAACTCCCTTTTTCAGTGTTACAATCAGGCAGATAGTCAATGTATGACTAATCAAGAGAAAAAAACTATCACTGACAAGACAGTACTACACTCGGTTGGTAGCACTTTCTTTTCATGGCGGAGTGATGGGTGCCGATGCAGTGTTTGTGGGTTTAATTCCCATGAAAATTTGGCCAAAATATTTTTCTTTTCCTTGTATTTGTCTTGACTTTTTTGCTCCTATGGGGTTTTGTTATTAGTTAATGTCATTTCCTCTACTGCTTCAAGACAGCTTGAAAGTTGCTAGAAATCGAATTCGGCAAGATTTTGTGTTCAGTTGTGGTGATCTCGCTACTTCCGGGTTCCACTGTACTGGACTTTTACTTCAAAACATTTGTCATTTCAATACTATCAGCCCTATATTGCATGTCATTCACTTTCATTATTTGTTCAATACATCTACCACCATCAGTTGACACATATTTTATGCTATAGAAAACCTTTTATCCAAGCCTCCTTCCATTTGGGGGACTCTGTAGTCCAGGAGACAAGGTGTCGGCCTCTCAGCAAAAGGGAGTGGGTGCAAGCCCATTATCAACGGTTGAAATATTTTCTTGAGTTTTTTTCGAGCAAAATCTACCCCCTTGGTCCAGATAGGTGGATCGACACCTAATCCCATCGAGACGGATGATAAAAAAGGAGGTCCTGTATGCAGATCACAGCACTCTGCGTTAAAGGTCCCTTGGCTGTTTACATGGCAGTCCGGGCAAAATTAAAAATCCTACCAAAAACCCTGAGATCACCTTAGTTGTGGATGTGGGTAAATCAAATAAAAATCTTTCCATTTCTCATTTTTGAGGACTTCAATGCCCATTCTTCTCTCTGTGGCGAGTCCTGGGAAGACAACCGTGGTGGAATAATAATAGAAAAGTTGATCTCCTACCATGAATTAATTAATTAGTTTCAGGAAGCGCGGGTGATAAAAGTAGAAAAGGCACTATGATGATTATAACGAGTTTGAAACATAGCAACTGTGCCATTGGGGAGTCATTCAGGGTCCAATCAAATTGCAAATGAACCAGTGGACAGGTGGAACAATAGCAATTACGCCGTTTGAACAGAGCAAAATGATAGGCTAGTGGATATACATTCATACATACATGCATACATACATATGTAGTGGTGAATAAAACACGTTCCCTCATTTTATTCAAACCGTGCTTCCGATTTATGGGAAAAGAAAAAAATGTATGTGTTTATGGCCTGTGATTAGAACTGTAGCGATATATATACATGTTGTGTTGATGAAGTGTCGTCGATGGCCGTGTGGTTAGGCTGTCAGACTGGGGATCATGAGGTTCCGGGTTCAAAGCCTGGCCAGCTGCTGTGTTTCTTGGGAAAAACAGGTAACACACATTTCCCTACTTGACCTAGGTGCAAATTGGGTACAAGCATTAGCTTGGGAGTAAAACTTTGCGTCAGACTAGTGTCCTGTCCAGGAGGTGATTATTGTCACCTGTTCCGCTTCGCATTATAGAAACCGGGAAAAGCTCTGGCTCCATGGGCCGTAACAGCCTTGAAGGAACTTTTTGTGTTGATGAAGTGATTGTTGTTTTATTTTTGTATCCAGGATCCAGATATTAAGTTTAAGGCCTAATATTAATATTGCTTTGTGACAGATGCTACAACAGGTTTATCGAAGTTTCATTCTAGGTCATTTCTTGTGACTATTCAATCGATGCCAGTGATCTCATTATTTTGTATTCTTTCAGGTCACTCCAGCTTCCTGTCTCTTTTCTCTTGATTATCTTCATGCACCCAGACTGACCTGAAATTGCACCCAGACTGACCTGAAATGTGCACCCAGACTGACCTGAAATGTGCACCCAGACTAACCTGGAAGAACAAAATTTGTGCCGTCCACCTAGCTTTCCAATTTGTTTTAGAAAGCAATATAGACTATCACGACTATCACCGGGCTTACGCTCGATGCAACAGGAGTCACTCATGTTGACCAAGTGAGCAAAGAGGGTAAATTTTCTTGCCAGGAAACAACAAAATACCTCAGTGGGGCTCGAACCCAGTACCTGTGGGTCACAGTACAATGCCTTTAACTAACCACTCAGCCACCTCATCCCTGAAATGCTCATGCCAAAGCAGGCAGACGTTGAAATTGGTATCTTTGAGCTGACCATGATTGTTTATAGTCTTTGAAATAAACTATTTCAACTACCATTGAACTCAGCATGTCTAAATAAGCTGGCATCTTTAAAACAATGTGTTTATCATATGGTTGCCATGGAAATATCACCATCTTGGATTTTCATTGCAGAAATACCGTCAACTTCAATTCAAATCTGCTTATTTTAGTTTTCAACAAATTTGGCTGTGACTTTGCACATATATTATTTGATCAATATCTAGCCGCAGTTAGAAGGATTGTTCTATAAATCCAACGATTTTGATTTTATGAATTTTTTAATATACCTGGTTAATATTATACAGCAGGTTTACCTTTTTTTTACAAATTAAATCACAAAAAAGTTGTTTGCAAAAATTTGAAATCACATCAGGGGGAAATTTTGTATTGCTTTATACGCTGTATACCAAAATTGGGAGCAATCGGTGTATAAATAAAAAAGTAAATAAGCAAATCATTGTCAAAAAGTAATATTTTGAGAGAATCGCATTTGAAACTATTTTTTCTGTTATATGAATGGGCTTTTTTCATGTGATATGAACCTAGAAAAGAATAGGATAATACTTTGAAACCTTATAATATTTCAATTTCTTCTTGTTGAACCTGTGTCCACTGCCCCAGCTCCCTTACATACGTGTTGGGCTGTACCTTTTTTGATAACAGGTGTGAGGAATATGTCGTGTAATTTCCATGAATCTATAGTTCACAACAAAGAATTGAATACAGATCTACACTTCTTTGTATTTTTTAGAGTTACACAAACAATTTCAATTCATTTAAAAGGCATTAATTTACACTTTATTTTTAAATGGCGGCTACATTAAATAAAAGGAAAAGGGGTGGGGGCCATGGAAAAAAAAACAAACTTGAATTAGTTTTGATATCTTGTTTCCCCACCCCTATTCACTGTGAATTTTATTCATTAAACCTCATATAACCTCCCTAGGCTAGAGCCTTGATCATTTGGTTTATTTTGCCTTCTATTTAGCATCGATAGGCTTAATGGCCCTGACTCCTGC
Source organism: Doris montereyensis (assembly GCA_037039925.1). Classification (NCBI taxonomy): domain Eukaryota; kingdom Metazoa; phylum Mollusca; class Gastropoda; order Nudibranchia; family Dorididae; genus Doris; species Doris montereyensis. The sequence goes on from JAXRKP010001618.1 coordinate 72,803, forward strand.
TTAATATTCTCCTCTCAGCTCCCCACCTCCACTTTGCAGTTAAAGAGCACTTATACTACGCTCTGATAACCAGAATAAATATTCTTTGTCGAAGTAACGAGTGTTTTTCACGGAAGAGCTGCTAGCCGTTTTTCGTCCTATTTATTGTAGCCGCCTATTTAAAAATAAAGCGTAAATTAATGATGCCTTGTAAAAGAATTCAAATTGTTTGTGCAAATCTAAAAAATGCAAAGAAGTGTAGATCTGTATTCAATTCTCTGTTGTGAACAAAACAGGTATGGTAGAAGGGGAAAAACTCTTCACTATTATTGTGAAAATATATCACAACAGTAAAACATTGTAATTTTATTTTCATTCCCATATTGGTCAAGACACTCTATCTTTTACTGGGCCTTCCACTAACACATTGAACCTTATCGTAACTGTTTGCTATTTATGCCACAACCACAGTTTATAGTCCCCTTCAAAATACCATTTCTCACTGAAATTAAAACCTTGATGACCTTTACATTTTTTGAGTACTCCAGACTAGCCTACATACTAGTCATTTTCCCTACGTATGGAAAACCTCAATGTTCCTTTTATTCTATTTTTGAATTTATTTTAATTGATGCTGGCCCTCTCTTGTTACATGTATTCACTTGACCATTCAGCCTTTAAATGATTTACTTATACCATTGTTTTATTGCTTACCACAGAATTATTATTTAATAATAAGGCGTTGCCGGGTAAATTCACTGAACTTAATTCGGGTGCTTTAACACGTTAGTGTACGTGAACTGTGGTCAGGTTTTCGAGTCTTTTATTGCCTTAGCTCCTCATTTTAAAAAATGTTATCTGTCTCTTTAGGTTTATTCTTAAATGCTTCTAAATTAAATGAATAAGTCGATTAGCCCAAGATATAGTTGAAGTTACTACTGTTCAGAGGACGGAAGTAGTTTGATCCTTAACTTCATTTGTTTTGTTTACATGTACTTGTCATCCTCCCCTGGTTATACGTGCCTAGGCCTATGTTATTATGTTATTATGAATGTTTTCTATCGAGAGGAGCGCTTTTATCATGTCGCTCATTCCCAAAATAAGAAAGTCTCTATAATCTATATGCACGACCTTAATTGCCTGGTCCATAAAATTGTAATTTTTATCTCTTTGTTGTTTATGTTTGATTAGATCTCAACCCAGTTGTTAGATATTTGCTGATTTTAATCAATGCTTCGTTTTCATGATGTAATCCTTAACGACATGCTATTGTTTTTGTTGTTTTGTTACAATGACACCATTACACCTAAAGTTTTAATAAAATTATTGTTGACACTCAAATATTACTACAGGTCATCCGCCTTCCTCACTATCATTGTATAAATCTAGCTTTGTATTTGGAACTTGAGCAAGACCCAAGAGCCTAATGTGTGACATTGGCGCCCTACCTGGGGTTCGACACGAAACGTGAGGCAAAAGTAAAGAAAACCAGGGCCATTTTGCTTATTTAGGCAACCATTTTTTCTAGTAAGGCTCCAGGGAATAGGGAGATAAAATTGTGATGATTCGGGTCAAGTCTACAAGCTATCACCATCAGACTATCAACTACCAGTGTCAGTATAAATTAAATTTACATCTTAATTATCTATTGATTGAGAGGGACAGAGAAAAGGAAAGAAGAGAGAGAGAGAGTAAATATGACACACGATGTACAGCAAGCGTAATCGTATTCCTTTTTGAGTTGGAGAGCATGTTGTTCATAAAACATGATTTGATGGAAAATACAGAGAAACTGGGATTGGCAATCCGACAAAAATATAACGAAGTATACAAATGTAAACCGAAACAAAACCAAAAAAGTGCGTCATGTACAAAATTGCAACAATAGAATCTCAACAGGATCAGCAATAAAACACTAAATCATGAACATTTTTCATCACTCAGTACAGTACAGTACAGGTTTTAATGTTCATTGTTGATTTTAAAGCATCTTTATTATTATTGTTGGTCCACATAAGAAGAATCTGTTATTTATTACTCATATTAATATTAGTTGAATGGCTTCAGATACAGAAAAAATCACGAGTTGGACATTTAGTTAGTACTCTACATCTGCTTTATTATTTATGTCCCAATGGAACTTTTAGCGACCGATTTCCCCTTTATTTTATTCATTCTTTGTCACACTGGTCATTCTTCCCTTTCCTGTGAGGGGGTCTTGAAAGTCCAGAGGTAAGGTGTCAGCCTCTCAACCAAAAGATAGTGGGTTCGATCCCCCGCCAACGGTTGAAATATTTCTCGATTTTTTTTCGAGCAAAATTTACACCCCCTGGTCCAGGTAGGTGGATCGTCATCTAGTACCATCGGAGACGGATGATAAAAAGGAGGTCCTGTGCAGATTACAACACTTTGAGCACGTTAAAGATCCTTTGACTTTGACTGTTTAGAGGGCAATCCGGGCACAATTAACAATCCTACCAAAAAACCCTGAGATCACCTTAAATGTGGATGATGTGGGTAAATCAAATGAAATCAAATCAAAATTCCTTTCCTGTGACAGTAGATCAAGGATAAATTGTACGTCTTGCACACCATACGAACCAAAGACATTAAAAACACATGTACAGAAGAAAAGAATCAAGAAACATAATAACTAAAGGGGGAAACACAATGTTATCAAAATGAAGGCAAAATGGTACCTTGTGAATGATTTCGATTTCTTAATAAATTCTTGATTTCTACAATTGTTCATCGCCTCCTTGTGACCTTTTGTTGAACCTCTGCTCCGTATTCTCGGTGGTGGTATCCTCTGTAAACATTGAGTCTCCGAAGTATCCCTTTAGGATCTGTAAACCGATTGGAAGCAAATCCTTCATCAAACCGTCCGTCTCCTGGCAAAAAGGATGTACATGTAAATTGTAATTGATCTTTGTAATGATCTGTAACATAAGTAACAAGCACATTAGTATTTATTATCATTGAGGGTGTGAGAATGAGATGCAAACCACTATATCCAAAACAGACAAATTGAGAAAATAAATTTGTTCTTCCACAAGTTCTAAATAAAGCCTTATTAATTTGATGTTTAGAGTTGAATTAAAATAAGATATAGTTAATTTTGAACAAAAATAATTTCATCATCAGAAGACTTCAAGAAAAACAGACAATATGTAAAAATGGCGCATAGTGTGTTTTGCATCTCATCCCCTCCTTATACTGTCTTTTTATGCGATACATTGATATAATATATCATATATTTGATGAATGTCGTTATCATCATTATTAATACTAGAAATCCTGCTGAAAAAGACAGAAATTAACACCCATTCTTCAAAGTAAAAAGAGCTGAGCAAAAAAAAAATAAAAATAGAAAGATGAAATGCTAAACAAAAACATAATAATCGATGTGACTGTTTGGGTCATCTGACTATTCTGACGACTATTCAAATAAACCCACCAGCTGTTTGGGTCATCTGACTATTCTGACAAATAAACCCACCAGCTGTTTGGGTCATCTGACTATTCACCAAATAAAACCAGCCACCAGCTGTTTGGGTCATCTGACTATTCTGACGCAAATAAACCCACCAGCTGTTTGGGTCATCTGACTATTCTGACGCAAATAAACCCACCAATGGCTGTTTGGGTCATCTGACTATTCTGACGCAAATAAACCCACCAGCTGTTTGGGTCATCTGACTATTCTGACGCAAATCATCTGACTATTCTGGCCATCAAATAAACCAAGCTGTTTGGGTCATCTGACTATTCTGATGCAAATAAACCCACCAGCTGTTTGGGTCATCTGACTATTCTGACGCAAATAAACCCACCAACTGTTTGGGTCATTGGCAAATAAACCCACCAGCTGTTTGGGTCATCTGACTATTCTGACGCAAATAAACCCACCAGCTGTTTGGGTCACTAAACCCACCATTCTGACGCAAATAAAACCAGCTGTTTGGGTCATCTGACTATTCAACTGTTTGGGTCATCTGACTATTCTGATTCGCAAATAAAACCACTGTTTGGGTCATCTGACTACATATAAAATAAACCCACCAACTGTTTGGGTCATCTGACTATTCTAAATAAAACTGTTTGGGTCATCTGACTATTCTGACTAAACCCACCAACTGTTTGGGTCATCTGACTATTCTCTGACCCACCAACTGTTTGGGTCAAATTCTAAACCCACCAACTGTTTGGGTCATCTCATCTGACTAAACCCACCAATTCTGACGCAAATAAACCCACCAGCTGTTTGGGTCATCTGACTATTCTGACGCAAATAAACCCACCAACTGTTTGGGTCATCTGACTATTCTCTGACGCAAATAAACCCACCAACTGTTTGGGTCATCTGACTATTCTAACGCAAATAAACCCACCAACTGTTTGGGTCATCTGACTATTCTTAAACCCACCAGCTGTTTGGGTCATCTGACTATTCAAATAAACCCACCAACTGTTTGGGTCATCTGACTATTCTGATGCAAATAAACCCACCAACTGTTTGGGTCATCTGACTATTCTGACGCAAATAAACCCACCAACTGTTTGGGTCATCTGACTATTCTGACCCACCAACTGTTTGGGTCATCTGACTATTCTGACGCAAAAAAACCCACCAACTGTTTGGGTCATCTGACTATTCTGACGCAAATAAACCCACCAACTGTTTGGGTCATCTGACTATTCTGACGCAAATAAACCCACCAGCTGTTTGGGTCATCTGACTATTCTGATGCAAATAAACCCACCAACTGTTTGGGTCATCTGACTATTCTGACACAAATAAACCCACCAACTGTTTGGGTCATCTGACTATTCTGACGCAAATAAACCCAAACCCACCAACTGTTTGGGTCATCTGACTATTCTAACAGCAAATAATCCCAAGCTGTTTTGGGTCATCTGAATTCTGATGCAAATAAACCCACCAGCTGTTTGGGTCATCTGACTATTCTGACGCAAATAAACCCACCAGCTGTTTGGGTCATCTGACTATTCTAACGCAAATCACTGTTTGGGTCATCTGACTATTCTAACGCAAATAAACCCACCAGCTGTTTGGGTCATCTGACTATTCTAACGCAAATAAACCCACCAACTGTTTGGGTCATCTGACTATTCTGACGCAAATAAACCATCTGACCAACAAATGTTTTGGTCATCTGACTATTCTGACGCAAATAAACCCACCAGCTGTTTGGGTCATCTGGACTGTTTGGGTATTCTAACGCAAATAAACCCACCAGCTGTTTGGGTCATCTGACTATTCTGATGCAAATAAACCCACCAGCTGTTTGGGTCATCTGACTATTCTGACGCAAATAAACCCACCAGCTGTTTGGGTCATCTGACTATTCTAACGCAAATAAACCCACCAGCTGTTTGGGTCATCTGACTATTCTAACGCAAATAAACCCACCAGCTGTTTGGGTCATCTGACTATTCTAACGCAAATAAACCCACCAACTGTTTGGGTCATCTGACTATTCTGACGCAAATACTGTTTGGGTCATCTGACTATTCTGACGCAAATAAACCCAAACCCACCAGCTGTTTGGGTCATCTGACTATTCTGATGGCAAATAAACCCACCAACTGTTTGGGTCATCTGACTATTCTGCAAATAAACCCAACTGTTTAGGTCATCTGACTATTCTGACGCAAATAAACCCCACCAACTATTTGGGTCCATCTGACTATTCTGACGCAAATAAACCCACCATCTGACTATTCTGTTTGGGTCATCTGACTATTCTGACGCAAATAAACCCCCAACATTTGGGCTGTTTGACGCAAATAAACCCACCAACTGTTTCATCTGACTATTCTGACGCAAATAAACCCACCAACTGTTTGGGTCATCTGACTATTTGCAAATAAACCCACCAACTGTTTAGGTCATCTGACTATTCTAACGCCAAATAAACCCACCAGCTGTTTGGGTCATCTGACAAATAAACCCACCAGCTGTTTGGGTCATCTGACTATTCTGACGCAAATAAACCCACCAGCTGTTTGGGTCATCTGACTATTCTTGACTGTTTTTCTCCTATTCCGCAAATAAACCCACCAGCTGTTTGGGTCATCTGACTATTCTGCAAATAAACACAGCAGTGCCAGCTGTTTGGGTGGCTATTCTGTCAAGCTGTTTGTCATCTTTTCAATCAAGGAGAGAGCTGTTTGGGGGTTTTTCCCCACCAAATATACCTGTGCCAGCTGTTTGGGTCATGATGTTTTCAATGTTTGGAGCATGTCGATGTTTTCAATCAAGGAGAGAGCTGTTGAATCTCTTGTAAGTTCAAGGGGAGTCGGTATTCCAGAGGCAAGGTGTCAGCCTCTCAACCCAGAGGTCGTGGGTTCAAGTCCTGCCAACGGTTGGAACACTTTCTCGAGTTTTGTTTTAGTACAATCATATATATATATGTGTGTGTGTGTATATGTGTGTGTGTGTGTGTGTGTATCCATCTGTCCATGTCTAAGTATTCTTAGTTTGTCTATCTGCCTTCTTATCTATCGATCTTTGTATCTATCACTTTCATTCCATTAATTTATTTCCCTATTTAGATGTTATTGTTATTCAGGTCATGCTGCATGTTTTGTCTACGCGGTACGCAATGTCTTATTTATTATAAAGTAAATTCAAATGAATTGTAATCAATAAGGGCGAAGACAAGGCACAGGGAAATGAACAGAAAGGATGAAATGAATCGAAATGAACAGAAAGGATGAAATGATATCATGGAAGGGTAGAAATTAACAGAAAGGATGAAATGATATCATGGAAGAGTAGAAATAAACAGAAAGGATGAAATGATATCATCGAAGAGTAGAAATGAACAGAAAGGATGAAATGATATCATGGAAGGGTAGAAATAAAACAGAAAGGATGAAATGATATCATGGAAGAGTAGAAATGAACAGAAAGCATGAAATGATATCATGGAAGAGTAGAAATGAACAGAAAGGATGAAATGATATCATGGAAGGGTAGAAATGAACAGAAAGGATGAAAAGAATAGAAATGGAAAGGATGAAATGATATCATGGACGGGTAGAAATAAACAGAAAGGATGAAATGATAGCATGGAAGAGTAGAAATGAACAAAAAGGATGAAATGATAGCATGGAAGGTAGAAATTAAGAGAAAGGATGAAATAATATCATGGAAGGGTAGAAATAAACAGAAAGGATGAAATGATATCATGGAAGAGGAAATAAACAGAAAGGAGAAATGAACACGGAAAAGTATAAATAAACAGAAAGGATGAAATGATAGCATGGAAGGGTAGAAATAAACAGAAAGAATGAAATGATAGCATGGATGGGAAAATAAACAGAAAGGATGAAATGATAGCATGGAAGGGTAGAAATGAACAAAAAGGATGAAATGATATCATGGAAGGGTAGAAATAAACAGAAAGGATGAAATGATAGCATGGAAGAGTAGAAATAAACAGAAAGGATGAAATGATAGCATGGAAGGGTAGAAATAAACAGAAAGGATGAAATGATCATGGACGGAGTACAGAAATAAACAGAAAGGATGAAATGATAGAAGAATAGAAATAAACAGAAAGGATGAATGATAGCATGGAAGGGTAGAAATAAACAGAAAGGATGAAATGATAGCATGGAAGAGTAGAAATAAACAGAAAGGATGAAATGATAGCATGGAAGAGTAGAAATGAACAGAAAAGGATGAAATGATATCATGGAAGGGTAGAAATAAACAGAAAGGATGAAATGATATCATGGAAGGGTAGAAATGAAACAGAAAGGATGAAATGATATCATGGAAGAGTAAGAAAAAACAGAAAGGATGAAATGATATCATGGAAGTGTAGAAATAAACAGAAAGGATGAAATGATAGCATGGAAGAGCAGAAATGAACAGAAAGGATGAAATGATAGCATGGAAGGGTAGAAATGAACTGGTGAACAATGCATAGACATCCATCGTCTTCCTATGTATCAAAGTATAGAAAGGAAAATTGACTACGAACTCAATTTGTTCAATTGTCATTGTACCCAATTAAGGTGATCTCAGGGGTTTCAGTAGGATTTCATAAAGTTTGCCTGGATTGTCCTGTTAACAGTCAAGAGATCTGTAAATGGAATGAGCACAGATCGTTGTTATCTACACACGGGACCTCCATTTTATCATCCATTTACGAAGTGATTAGCTGTCGATCTACCTACCTGGACCAGGGAAGTGAGCTTTGTTTGAAAAACTTTAGAAAATATTTCAACCTGTCGGAGCACGAAACTATGACATTTTGAGTTGAGAGTTGAGAGGCCGACCTTTGGATATGTATATTGAGAGGCAGACCTTTTGATAATACATGTATATTCAGAGGCAGACCTTTTGATAATACATGTATATTGAGAGGCAGACCTTTGGATTACATGTATATTGAGACACCTTTGGATAATACATGTATATTGAGAAGGCCGACCTTTTGATAATACATGTATATTGAGAGGCATACCTTTTGATAATACATGTATATTGAGAGACAGACCTTTTGATAAGACATGTATATTGAGGGGCAGACCTTTTGATAATACATGTATATTGAGAGGCAGACCTTTTGATAATACATGTATATTGAGAGGAAGACCTTTTGATAATACATGTATATTGAGAGGCCGACCTTAAAGATACTGAGAGGCATACCTTTTGATAATACATGTATATTGAGAGGCAGACCTTTTGATAATACATGTATATTGACAGACAGACCTTTTGATAATACATGTATATTGGACAGACAGGCCTTTTTGATAATATACATGTATATTGAGAGGCAGACCTTTTGATAATACATGTAGTAGTACATGTATTTGAGGTAGTAATAGTAGTAGTAGTAGTACTTTTAATAGTAGTAGCAGTAGTAGTAGTAGTAGTAGTAGTAGTAGTAGTAGTAGTAGTAGTAGTAGTAGTAGTAGTAAGTAGTACTTTAATAGTAGTAGCAGCAGTAGTAGTAAGTAGTAGTAGTAGTAGTAGTAGTAGTAGTAGTAGTAGTACTTTAGTAGTAGCAATAGCAGTAGCAGTAGTAGTAGTATAGTAGCAGTAGTAGTAGTAGTAGTAGTCGTCGTCGTCGTCGTCGTCGTCGTAGTAGTAGTAGTAGTAGTAGTAGTAGTAGTAGTAGTAGTAGTAGTAGTAGTAGTAGTAGTAGTAGTAGTAGTAGTAGTAGTAGTAGTAGTAGTAGTAGTAGTAGTAGTAGTAGTAGTATTAAATGTAATAGTAGTAAACTGGAAAAACCGAAACAAACAAACAAAACTTTTAAAAATCACATGTAAAATTGTAATATAATAATGTCAAGTAGTGTCCATAATATTATGGAATACCAAATGAAATTGTTACTGTTGATAAGAAATTACTATGATAATACAAATTACATAGTAATACCCCAAAAGCCAGTTACAAGAAACTTCAGTCCAGACTGGGATGAAGCAAAGATGCCTGTAGTCACCATATTATTATTATCTATTGTCTGGCTATATACTGGATACTGAAATCTACAACAAAATCCAGAAAAATGTGGGATTAAATGGAAGCTATGGTTGGAGTTGATGATCTGGACTTACTGATGACATTGCACTGTTGTCCCCAACACACCGGCAAATGAATATTGCACTGTTGTCCCCAATACACTGGCAAATGAATATTGCACTGCTGTCCCCAATACACTGGCAAATGAATATTGCACTGTTGTCCCCAATACACTGGCAAATGAATATTGCACTGTTGTCCCCAACACACTGGCAAATGAATATTGCACTGTTGTCCCCAACACACAGGCAAATGAATATTGCACTGTTGTCCCCAACACACAGGCAAATGAATATTGCACTGTTGTCCCCAACACACAGGCAAATGAATATTGCACTGTTGTCCCCAATGCACTGGCAAATGAATATTGCACTGTTGTGCACTGTTGTCCCCAACACACCGGCAAATGAATATTGCACTGTTGTCCCCAACACACACTGTTGTCCCCAACACACTGGCAAATGAATATTGCACTGTTGTCCCCAACACACCGGCAAATGAATATTGCACCGTTGTCCCCAACACACCGGCAAATGAATATTGCACTCGTTGTCCCCAACACACTGGCAAATGAATATTGCACTGTTGTCCCCAACACACTGGCAAATGAATATTGCACTGTTGTCCCCAACACACTGGCAAATGAATATTGCACTGTTGTCCCCAACACACCGGCAAATGAATATTGCACTGTTGTCCCCAACACACAGGCAAATGAATATTGCACTGTTGTCCCCAACACACCGGCAAATGAATATTGCACTGTTGTCCCCTACACACAGGCAAATGAATGAGAAGATGCAACAACTGGTGAAAAATTCACTTATTGTAGATCTAAAAAAAGTCCACCCTGGAAAGACAAAAATCTAGAAGATTAATACTAAAAACATGTATAGACAAGTCACCAATAGAGCAGGTGACTTGCTTTACATACCTAGGAAGCAGCATAATGTATGCGAAACAGGCGGAAGAGAGCTGGGTGTTAAGAGAAGGATAGAAAATAACCAAGAGGCAGCCATACTACTCCAAAAAGTGTGGAGATCAGGAATCATAGAGAGACAGCCACAAAGATTATGATTGTCGATACTAGCGTCAAGAGGATCCTTCCTTACGGATCGGAAACTTGGGAAACTAACAAAAGAGACGATCAATACGTTGCAGTCATTCATCAACAACTGCCTAAGAAAGATTCTCAATATACACTGGTCAGATACATTAAGAAATGAAGACTCCTGGAGAAAAAACAAAACAAGAGCATAATAATAATATAGAGCTGGAAATCAAAGAAGAAGATGGACAAGGAGATGGATTAGGCACACTATGACGAAGCCAGCAACTAACAGAACAAGACAAAGCTTAAAAATTAAACCCGCAGGGAAAACGAAAAAGAGGTAGACCAAAATCCACATGGAGAAGAGATAGTATGGATGTGGACCTGAAAAGGATGGGACACAGTTGTACAGAGGTGGAGACAATAGCCCACAGGACACAGGAAGATGAAGGGCTGTACTTGGTGGCCAATACTCACAAGCTGGTTATGACGAATGTCCACAATCCATGTCATTATCAGTCACTTCTCTGTTTTTTTCAAAACGATTATTGCAATGCAATCATTGTAGTGCTCCAAGAAATATTATTAATGCCACTTTAAAGTATTCAGACAAGTACCGAGATGTAGAAATCTGCGTAAGAAGATACGAATTTGTTTTTCGAATTCTAGAACAACCTACCAGGTTTATTTCGACTAAACATGCCATGATCTGACGGAGGAGAATAACTGCCACGATCATGTGACATTGTCTGGGGGGTCTTGATTGGCCGAAGAAGCGAAGAAAGGTTCTGTCGGGGCAAAACTGAAAATAAAAATAAGCTTAAGTTTAAACGAAAATTCACTCTGAGTGTTGAAGGATTTGCCATTAATTTGCTGTTATTATTATTTACAAGATTAGTACAAGAAAACTAAGGACATTTACAAGATTAGTACAAGAAAAACTAAGGACATTTACAAGATTAGTATAAGAAAAACTAAGGACATTTACAAGATTAGTATAAGAAAAACTAAGGACCTTTACAAGATAAGTATAAGAAAAACTAAGGACATTTACAAGATTAGTACAAGAAAAACTAAGGACATTTATAAAGATGAAAGTAGCCATGTCATGATACATCCGGTGGTGTCGAGATTTTGCACCTTTATCAACACTTGTTCAAGTGTTGAATGACCCGTGCTTTTCTCATGATGACCATGTTCTTTGAAAAAGCGTTTGACTTTGTTTTCTTCACTCACTTGGGGTTTGAGTGAGTTCTCACTAATAATACTATTAACAGAAAAGAATAATGTTAGAATTTCTGTTTTCGAAATGTCAATCGGACAGCTATAGGGTATAACTCAGAAAGTTGAGGATTTTGATCTGACGAGGAAATAATAAACAAAGCAAGAGGCATAAGAAAAAAGAAGAAAAAAATACTACAGCAAGTTTCATACAATCATGGAGTCTATCTTATCATTATATTAATGAACTATTTCATTCTGTGTAATATATTATTATTATTATTATTATTATTATTATTATTATTATTATTATTATTATTATTATTACATTGATCTAATCACCTTCTACTATTAGGGTTGTAACTTTGTCCAGACCTTCCATAAACGTCGTGTGAGTTTGACCTGGGCTTCCAAAAGAGCTAACTGGATCGTCAAATGAAAATGGAGGCGTCAAGAAGTGCTTTTGGTGTAAACCTGTTGTTGCCGTCCGGTGATGATTCTGGCCAGATTGGCTTTGCGTTTGAGGTAACCCAGCCAACTCAGCGTTTGCTGAATTTTGATTCAGTTCAGGATTTTGCATTTGGTTATTGGATGCTGGTAAGGCTGCGTTGTTTTCCGCGTTGTGGTTGGTAATAAGGACTGTATATGAGTCCTAGAAGATGGTGCCGATTCTGCAGCACCATAAGCGGTAGTTGGATTTTGATATGGCCCGAGGCGCTGCTCACCATTTTCTACAGGGTTAACATCTAAGGCAAAGGTTGGTGAGGTGTCTGTATTCTCATTGCGATGTCTCGGTTGATACGTATAGGAAGGAGGGCCATATTTGTATAGATTGCCATCCCTACCATTAAGGGTGCTACACGACGATTTGAACTGTACGTGTCAGCGGGGTTGGGTGGTGCTGATTGACGAGGTCCTCGATAAAGATTCGGATCTCCATGGTAACCATTATCTGTACCGGTGAAGCTTTGCGGTGGCTTCTGGCCCCTGGACGGAGCAGAGAGATAGGGGCTGTGTTGCTGCTGTAACCTGGAGCAATTGAGCTGGATGCCCAGGTGGAAGTCTATTTTGCTCTACCGAAGAATATAACCCCTGGCCCACTTGGAGAGTTGTAATTGGCATTTGGTGGAATGGGACCAGCAGCTGTTTGATGACGTCCGTGAGTTTGTGGAATTGGAGAGTACGCTTGAGGGTACGAATTGTAGTTGTTATTTAATGGACCTTGGTAAGCGTTTGCCTGCAGGGGAGAGGATGATTCACCAGGATGTGTCCTGTGCCTTTGAGGACCATAGTTTTCTGCTTGTTGCAGCCCGCTTGGTGCTACGTAATGTTTATTATTTTGATTATTGGATGTCGGGACAAACCTTGACGGCTGATAGTTATATGGAGATCTGCGTGCACCATAGGGAGAAGGATGATATGCTGGAACTGCCTGGTTCTTTATTTGTGGGTTATCAGCTGTGGGAAACCGTTGCTGCTGGTCGATTGGTACATACCTCTGAGGATTTTTGTTTCCAGGAAATCTGTCATAGCTATCGCTTGGAACACGATTGTCCTGAACGTTAAACCTGTTTCCTTGTTACCATAATTTGGAGGTTGAACAGATGGAGATAATGAATTAGATTGATAAAGAGGGTTTCTCCCAATGGTTTGTTGTTCTTCTTGCGGTTGAACAGGGTGAAATATTTGACCTGTGTGAATTTGAGCTGTGTGGACCCCGTGTGGGAATTATTGGATGAAGTTAATTGATTGTTGTAAGTAGGATATGAGGGCGAATCTTTCGTGTCTGAAATGCCTGTTCTGTTCAGTTGGTGGCTGAGGAAAGAAAGATTTCTGGAGTTTTGATTCAACGGAAATGTTGTAGTCGCTGGAGAATCCTCTTGTCTTGTTTTTGACGATGAAACCCCATTGTTCGCATTTTGAGTCTTGGGTAATCTGTTGCCTTTGTGATAGTTATCTGGTTTAGAAAGTCTTCGTTGTTGAAGTTAAATTCGCCCTTTTGGAAACCAGGCGGGGAGGAATCTTTGTCCTTGAACAAGCTGAAAACAGATTTTCCTGTTCCGAAAGCAGATGTAGCAGCATTTCCATTGGCAAAATCATTAAACCCGGGAAAATACTGTTTTCTGATTGGAAAGGTTTTTCAAATTCCTTGGGGATCTTGTTTCGGAGTCTGAAAAGATAAAACATTTTTACAGGGGAAAGTGGCAGACCAAGATTTAAAACTGAAATGAAAATACACACAATTTAAGACAGAGAAAAACTATTGATGTTGGAGGAAGAACATTTGACAAAGAAACAAAAAGGAAAAGTAGAGAGAGAGATAGATAGATAGATAGATAGATAGATAGATAGATAGATAGATAGATAGATAGATAGATAGATAGATAGATAGATAGATAGATAGATAGAGAGAGACAGGGAGAGAGAGAGAGAGAGAGATAGAGATAGAGAGAGAGAGAGAGAGAGAGAGAGAGAGAGAGAGAGAGAGAGAGAGAGAGAGAGAGAGAGAGAGAGAGAGAGAGAGAGAGAGAGAGAGAGAGAGAGAGAGAGAGAGAGAGAGAGAGAGAGAGAGAGAAAGAGACAGAGAGAGAGAGAGAATAATAGACAGACAGAGAGATAGCGATAATGAAAGAGTAACAGATTAAATAACATGTACACTGACAAACATACATATTTTATAGATAGACTGGTACTCACGCATATATATTATATTATTATATATAATATTATATGTTTGTATTATACAGGGTGTCAAAAGAAAGGTAACTATTATAAATGTGAATAACGTTTTATATTGAAATCCATTCTAATGAGAGGCATTATATTTATAGAAATCAATGTTTTAAAATGTAAAAATGAGAAAAATAAAAATGTTT
>JAXRKP010001618.1:97500-100000 GCA_037039925.1 Doris montereyensis
ATTATTTGTCTAATTGTAAATATGTGGTCTTGTACATTTCTTCCTGGTCTAAATCCACTCTGATGTTCTTCAATCTTATTCTCTACTCTTTTCCTTAGTCTGATTTCCAGAATCCTGATATACACTTTTCCTCGTATGTTAAGTAGTGATATCCCTCTATAGTTTGAGCATTCCATAGTTGATCCTTTCTTGTGTATTGGTACTACCGTTCCCTTTTTCCAGTTGTCTGGCACCTGTTTGGACTTCCATGCTTGTTGGCATATTGCATGTAGTAGTTTGTCTGCCTCTCTCCTTGGTTTTTAATTATTTCTGGATAAACTTGATCTTTCTCCTGTGGCTTTTCCTAATTTCATTTTTCTTATAGCTGTTTGGATTTCTTCCATTGATATATCTACATCTTCAGCTGTCTCCTGTGGATAACTTGTTACTCTTACTAATTGATATTTACCCGTTGTTTCATATGTTCTGGAGGGATTATGTCATTGTTGAAAATACTTTCTCCACGCTTCCATGGTTTGGCTGTCTTCTTTCATTATTTCTCCTTTGGCATTCTTAATTTGTCGTATTGAGCATGCTTTGGTCTTTCTCGTGCTCTTTCATTGCCCCCAACCCCAGAACAGCTTTTGATTTCCTTGATAGCTTTCTTGAAGTCTTTGTCGAAACTCCTCCCATTGTTCCTGTTTTGCTTTCACCCCTTTCCTCTTAGGCGATAGTTCTTTTATTCACATAATCTATCCTATCCTCTGGTCTTTTTGTTTGCAAGTATTTCTTCCAGGCATCCTTCTTTTCTTTGATGTTAGTTTTGACATTCTCATTCCATCATGCTGTTCTTTTCCTATCTCCTTTAATTTGTTTCCTACCACAGACCTCGTCAGTACAACTGAGGAGTGTTTTTTTATACATTTGCTACTTTTCTTCTATTGTGCTATCATTCAGATCCATCTGCCTTTCACTGATAAATCTTTTTATCCTAGATTGGTATATCTCTTTTACTATTGGTTTATTAAGTTCCTCTATTTTGAGTTTAGTAGCTTTCTTCTCTTTCCTTTTCTGTTTGATTTCTTCAGTCAGTAATCTTATTTTGGCAATCACTAGGTAATGATCACTAAATATTTCTGCTCCTCTATTTACTCTTACATCCAATGTACTGTGCAAAAGGGAGCTGCTAACAATTATGTAGTTTATCATTGACTTTTCACACCTGTCTTCATTTACTCTTCTATATTTGTCTTATGAGGATATCTTTATTTAGACAAAAAATCCATTAGTCTCTCTCCATTTGGAGAAGTTGTTGTCTCTCCTTCTTTACCTATTACTCCTCCTGATGTTTCTATATTGTTGCCTACTCTAGCGTTTAAATCTCCTAAAACCATTAGTTCCTGTTTGTGTTTAAGATTCTCTGCAGCTATTTGTAAATCATTTTCGAAGATATCTTTTTCTTCTTTAGTGGCGTCTTCGTTTGGTCCATAAGCTATTAATAATTTAATTTCTCTTCCTTTTGTTTTAATATTTACCTCTAATAGCCGTGGGCTTATAAATTTCCAGCTTTCTAGTAGCTTTTCATGCCGTTTATGCACTAGGAGGCCTACCCCTGCTCTAGCTCTATCTTTGACATCTACTCCTGAGAAGATTAAAATATGATTTGGTCCTACATTTTCTATTCCTTGTTTTTTTTTGTTTCTGTAATAGCCAAAATGTCTACTTTGAATTTTTCCATTTCTTCAACTAATTCTAACTCTTTTCTATTTATTGACCTAATATTCCATCATCCAAAAATCACAGTCTGTGTTCGTTTCCATTTTCGTCGTTGAAAGGTCAAGCCAGGTATATTATATTTATTTCTCTGCATCAGTTAGGTTTTGGATAAGCAGGGATTAGCCCACTGCCCTAGGTAGATGGTGGGGCTGCCACCTTGAGCCCCCCCCCTCTACCAGGCCTTGAGACCCCCCCTCTACCAGGCCTGTTTTTTTCTGTCAGGGTTAACTCCCTTTAGCCTTTGGTCATTCAAGACCAGCCAGCAAGGAAGCAGGTTGTTATTTTCTGTCAGGGTTAACTCCTTAGCCTTTGGTCAGCCAAGACTAACCTGTAAGGCAACAGGAGACTCGTGGAGGGCGGGATCATCTACTCCCCGAACCTGTCCACTGCCCGGAGGCTGAAGTAAATGGGTGAAACATCACTTTGTTCAAATGGTCTCAAATAACTCAATGACCGATAAGCCTAACGACTGGGAGGCGCCAATGACAAAACCTTGGTATCCCGGGTAGATAGAACTCGTTACTCTGGGAAGACTGTCTGTCGAGGAGAAGGAAAACTCTGATTTCCCTCCATGGGTGGACGGGACTAACAAGCTCGGGACACAGCCTGTCTAGGAGTGAATCTCCAAACATAATCCAAGTCTTGCAGGCTGGGGGTTGGGTGTAAGGCCAGCAACTTCACCCCGTAAAAAAAAAGTATGTCGCTACAAAAGCCTCAATAAGTGCCAATGCTTTTACATTCCTGG
>JAXRKP010001619.1:0-40000 GCA_037039925.1 Doris montereyensis
ATATACTTAGAGACAACACCCATCCCTCTTTTCCCCATACCCACAACAACTAGTAGAAGGGTCGACTCATTTAAAATCTCGCACTGAGATATTTTAGATCCTTTCTTCCATGTGCCATACGAAAGTTTGACCACACCTTAATTTGAAAGCATAATGGCCTTTTACTTACAATGTTTAAGAAATGGAAATTGATGGATGGAGAATGAATGATTTATGATAAGTTGATGAATGTGTATGAAGCTAAACTGATTTGTCTATAATTATGTTTATGTGTATTGTTTCACCGCACTATCTATTTACTCACCTTTGCATCTTTATATATATTTCTCCTAAAATCTATACATTTAATGATTAATTTAAGTTAAATTTGTTTTTAATTTAAATGCATTGATGTATTCTTTTATTTTTCAAACGGAAATTGTGATAACACAACTATAATTTCCTTTTTTTAAAGGATTAATAAAGATGATTGAATTGAATTGTCTCTCTCTCTCTCTCTCTCTCTCTCTCTCTCTCTCTCTCTCTCTCTCTCTCTCTCTCTCTCTCTCTCTCTCTCTCTCTCTGTGTCTATATATATATATATATATATATATATATATATATATATATATATATATATATATATATATATATATATATATCTTCCTCCCTCTCAAAGAGATCTAGAAGGTATGCTATGAAGATGAGAACAATCATGGGGCTGAAAATCAAGTGCGATGATGTGCATGAAAACAACTTGTCCAATATTTTCCCAAGGCCAGCAAATGGTACTGGACCATTAAAGCCATTAGGAATTTGTTGAATTATCGCCCTCTGAGAATTGAATTCCCGCTCCACATGATACCCTTGTGCTATATCATTATAATATACTGTACATTAATGTAATATAAACTTATCCATTCACCAATCTCTCTCTCTCTCTCTCTCTCTCTCTCTCTCTCTCTCTCTCTCTCTCTCTCTCTCTCTCTCTCTCTCTCTCTCTCTCTCTCTCTCTCTCTCTCTCTCTCTCTCTCTCTCTCTCTCTCTCTCTCTCTCTCTCTCTCTCTCTCTCTCTCTCTCTCTCTCTCTCTCTCTCTCTCTCTCTCTCTCTCTCTCTCTCTCTCTCTCTCTCTCTCTCTCTCTCTCTCTCTCTCTCTCTCTCTCTCTCTCTCTCTCTCTCTCTCTCTCTCTCTCTCTCTCTCTCTCTCTCTCTCTCTCTCTCTCTCTCTCTCTCTCTCTCTCTCTCTCTCTCTCTCTCTCTCTCTCTCTCTCTCTCTCTCTCTCTCTCTCTCTCTCTCTCTCTCTCTCTCTCTCTCTCTCTCTCTCTCTCTCTCTCTCTCTCTCTCTCTCTCTCTCTCTCTCTCTCTCTCTCTCTCTCTCTCTCTCTCTCTCTCTCTCTCTCTCTCTCTCTCTCTCTCTCTCTCTCTCTCTCTCTCTCTCTCTCTCTCTCTCTCTCTCTCTCTCTCTCTCTCTCTCTCTCTCTCTCTCTCTCTCTCTCTCTCTCTCTCTCTCTCTCTCTCTCTCTCTCTCTCTCTCTCTCTCTCTCTCTCTCTCTCTCTCTCTCTCTCTCTCTCTCTCTCTCTCTCTCTCTCTCTCTCTCTCTCTCTCTCTCTCTCTCTCTCTCTCTCTCTCTCTCTCTCTCTCTCTCTCTCTCTCTCTCTCTCTCTCTCTCTCTCTCTCTCTCTCTCTCTCTCTCTCTCTCTCTCTCTCTCTCTCTCTCTCTCTCTCTCTCTCTCTCTCTCTCTCTCTCTCTCTCTCTCTCTCTCTCTCTCTCTCTCTCTCTCTCTCTCTCTCTCTCTCTCTCTCTCTCTCTCTCTCTCTCTCTCTCTCTCTCTCTCTCTCTCTCTCTCTCTCTCTCTCTCTCTCTCTCTCTCTCTCTCTCTCTCTCTCTCTCTCTCTCTCTCTCTCTCTCTCTCTCTCTCTCTCTCTCTATCGCCCAAGAGGAAGCGAGGAAAGGAAAACAGGAACAACGGGAAGAGTTTGGACAAAGACTTTAAGAAAGCATCAAGGAAATCAAAAGCTGTTCGGGGTGTGGGGGGGGAGGGGGCAACGAAAGAGCATTAGAAAGACCAAAGCATGCCCAATACGACAAAGTAAGAATGCCAAAGGAGAAATAATGAAAGAAGTAATCATCGAAACATAGAGAAAGTATTTTCAACAGTTCCATTATCACTCCAGAACATATGAAACAAGGAGTAATGATCTATAAGTAAGAGTAACAAGTAATCCAGAGGAGACAGCTGAAGATGTAGATATCTCAATGAAAGAACTCCAAACAGCCATAAGAAAAATTGAAATTAGGAAAGGCCTCAGGAGCAGATCAAGTTTATCCACAAATGATTAAAAACCAAGGGAGAGAGACAGACAAACTACTACATGCAATGTGTCAACATGCATGGCAGTCCAAACAGATGGCAGACGACCGGAAAAAGAAAATGGTAGTATCAATAAATAAGAAAGGAGAAACTATGGAATGCTCAAACCATATATTGATATCCTTACTGCGTACCAGGAAAAGTGTATGCCAGGATACTGGAAATGAGACCAAGGAAAAGAGTAGATGGTCAGATTGAAGAACATCAGAGTGGATTTAGACCAGCAAGAAGTGTACAAGACCACATATTATTTACAATTAGACAAATAATAGAAACATTTCTTGAGAGAAACATTGACTTGCACCTGTGTTTTATTGGCCTAGAAGAGGCATTTGACACCGTGGGGAGGGACAAACTATGGCATTCCTTAAAAGAACACAATGTAGAGCAAAATTTAATTAAATAGAAGCCATTAAAAGTTTTTCCAATAAACCAACATGTGCAATGAGAGTAACTGGAAATAAATCTGAAGAATTTGATGAAGATATAGGAATAAGACAGGGTTGTGTCCTGAGTCCTCTTTTGTTTATCACATTTATGGATTCAGTCGCAAGGCATCCTCAAAAATAAAGAAAACGATGGGACTAGGTGACGATCCACCTAACTGGACCAGGGAGGTAGGTTTTAATCGGGGAAAAAACTCGAGAAAACTTTTTAACCTGTTGGAGCGTTTTTAGTTGAGAAGCCGATACCTTTCCTTTGGAATACTGAGTCCCCCTTAAACAACACACACACACACACACACACACACACACAACAACAACAACAACAACAACAACAAAAGCAGTTGATAGAAAGGATAAGGATAGGCTAATGGATTAATATTCAACTAGATTCTATATCTAGACATCTAGACCAAGTCTCAACTTCTTTACCTTGACGATAAGACGTTCTATCTGATATGCCTAGTTTATCACAGATCTAAATCCATTGAATGCATACGATATGAGACAGTGGCACAACTGATCGAAATCCTTCAAACACTCTGTGCGTGCTGTTCTTAATTCAGTTGACCATGCAATGAATACAACACTATGAACTGATAGAAAGAGAGAATAGAATAGTCAGTCACAGTCACAGCCACAGCCAAGCGCTTAAAAAATCAATCGGCTGAACACATTGAATGAGAGCAACGAAATCAATTTATCGCGGTGAGGTATCCTGACTGAAGCAAACTTAAATATAAAGCAAATGGCATAAGGCAGGATTAATCTCTGTTAGCCGTCGATGTATGGTCATGGAATTTGACTTTTAACTTCAACTGCACGGAATAATTTATCGACCATGCAACGATACCTTAAAGTTACATGTTATCGTTATCGTTATGCCTGCAGCTTCAATCTAAACATGAAGGTTGTGGTTTTAACTACTATTACATATTCTTGGGTAAAATGTTCTTTTAAAGATATAGATCTATTGGAACGTATTTTACTTGAAATTGACTTTAATTTATAAAGTTTATAATCAATTTTTTCACGCTTGGGATGTTATCTAGGTCTAGACTCTTTTTTAATCCAGAATTATTTCGTAGGTCTTATTTGTTGACTTCTAAAACTACTAAAAGTTGTTTTTCTGACCTTCAGAGGCGACGTAGGTCATTTGACCTTTAAATGCCCCATACATCTCAAAATAATCATGGAGTTTTAAAAATGATTGAACATATAGCAATCAATGAAGAACAATGCACATTCATTCATCATACAAATATTTCAAATTATAGAGCTCCATATCAATGGCATTTTTAAAAGAATTAATACTGTTTGCATTTTTGTTTTGAACAGTAAATTATTCCATAATTTGACTGTTAGTATAATGAAAAAAATTATGTCTCACAGAAGTAGAACTTCCTGTAATATAAATCTTAAATCTATCTCCTCGAGTAAAATTCACATGAGAATAGTTGAAAAATGATTTATAATCAATAGTATCTATGTTATGAACAATTTTATACAATTGAATAAGACCCCCCCCCCTCCGTTTTCTTCTATATTTTCGTGAGGGAGTCGAAGAAATTTCAATCTTACATCACATGACATATCACCATGCTCCAATTCTCTCAATAACTTTGTCGCTCGTCTTTGTACTTTTCAGTGTACTCTGCAATGTTCACATTGTACTCTGTAATGTTCACAGTGTACTCTGTAATGTTCCCAGTGTACTCTGTTATGTTCACATTGTACTCTGTAATGTTCACAGTGTACTCTGTAATGTTCCAGTGTTCTATACAATGTTCCCAGTGTATTCTGTAATGTTCCCAGTGTACTCTGTAATGTTCCCAGTGTATTCTGTAATGTTCCCAGTGTATTCTGTAATGTTCCCAGTGTACTTTGTAATGTTCCCAATGTACTCTGTAATGTTCCCAGTGTACTCTGTAATGTTCCCAGTGTACTCTGTAATGTTCCCAATGTACTCTGAATGTTCACAGTGTACTCTGTAATGTTCTTTGTGTACTCTGTATGTTCCCATTGTACTCTGTAATGTTCACAGTGTACTCTGTAATGTTCCCAGTGTACTCTGTAATGTTCCCAGTGTACTCTGTAATGTTCCCATTGTACTCTGTAATGTTCACAGTGTACTCTGTGATGTTTTCAAATAAAACATTGAGAAAATTGTTCAACATTTTGGCGGGGCTTGAATCCACAACTTTTGGGTTGAGAAGCCGACACTTTGCCTCTGGACTATAAAGTCCCCCGGGGTTGTAGAGTTACACCCCAAGAGCTGTATGGATATTTTCCATTGACCATCGGTGTTATAATAGCAAAAGAGCAGACAACATAGTATTAGTAATATATTATAAAGCCGTTATATTAAATGAATTTAAAGTCCGTATCCCCGCACAAGTGTATGGTCACTAACTATACATCATTTATCACCCCCCTCTCCGGTAGATCATTCCATCTAAAAGTCCTTCTCAACTCCCTGTGGAGTAGAAGGAAACTTAATATGGAGCTAAAGACAGAAAATCTTCAAAAAAAAGAGAACCCCCGCCGATCAAGAGTTTCGGCCCTTGACTTCGGGCTGCACCTAGGTCATGACTCCTACGTGCTCCTTTGTCTGAGGAGCATGTAGTACAGCAGCATGTTAGGCGCTTCATACTAACACACTGCCAAAATCTTTCTCTACCTATAGCTGAGTACTCCTTCACACCTGAGTTGAATTAGGAAAGCAGAGTAAACTATCTTTCTTAAGAGTACAGACAATATCGGGAAAAAACACCTGGGTCAGCGATAGGTTTTAAACCTGGTGATTACAAACGCACATCATTACGATTACGATTACACTACAACGCCTCCCTTTGACCATGGGATACGCAAATATCGGAGTACAACACACGCAAAGTGCCATAATAATACATTACGCTGGTGAAAGATTTAGTATATGAAATATTTTAAAGAATACAATCATATAAAAATGTCTATAATTTTCTCTGGAGTAACTCCCATAGTCGGGCACATGCTATTACTATCCCTGACCCTTCAGCATCCTCTACCCTACCCCATCCGCCCCCCCCACCGCCCCCCCACGAAACTATCCCACTCTAACCCTGCCCCCCACCCCTTCCTCTCCCGGGCAAAGTTGGGTCCCTCTGGCAATTCACACCCCATGTGCCCATCTATGGTAGCGTACTCAATGGTAGGTGGTAGGCATCTTTGCACACTTTTTATTTTATTTTTTATTTTATTTCCTTCGTTCACCATTTACCGAAGCAACTTTGCGCACGGTTTCTTACCATTACGGAATGGACCCTATTTTATCGCCAAGGAGAAAAAATACTTAAGACTTCGATAACTTGGAAAGCATCAGCTAGTGCTAACTAGCATTTTTTGAAATTTCAGATCAGTTGTTTACTTTCTTCCCTTATTGCATCGATAAATTTGTAATTTATATACATTTCGCACCTTCAGCGTAAATTTTTGCCTTGATTGATACTTCCTTTCATTCATTCTCTATCATTTCTTCTTTCAAAACCCAGTGAGATATAGATCTAGTCTTGTATTTATCTTATTTTTTCATTCTTGTTTCCCATACTCACACGTCTCTCTCTCCCTTCCTTTCTTCTGCCTTTTTCTTTCTCTTCTCTCTCTTCTCTCTCTCTCTCTCTCTCTCTCTCTCTCTCTCTCTCTCTCTCTCTCTCTCTCTCTCTCTCTCTCTCTCTCTCTCTCTCTCTCTCTCTCTCTCTCTCTCTCTCTCTCTCCTTCTCTCTATCTCCTTCTCACCTTTATTACCTACTTATTTTCACCTTTTTTTTTTCATTTTAGATTCTAGATCTGAACCTTCCACTCTCGCTCATTCTTCACACACCCCCCCTTTCTGCTACGTTTCTTATCATCAGTCTTTTTCTTTCTTTCTTTCTCCTTTATCTTTTTCTTCTGACATCGCATTGTGTGATGCCTGAGGTAGTACTTAGATCTAGATTCTAGATATTTCTCGTTTGTTGTCTGACGAAGGGTTATACCCGAAACGTCACGTGTTTGTTCTGTCTTTATTAGTAGTGGCGTTGTCACTTATTGTCATTATTGTCATATTTCGCCTTTGACTTCACTCCGCTGTGGTTCCGTCGTATTATTCATATACCGTAGTGGACAACTGTATAACAGTGAACAAGGATTTGGATTGATGTGTATAGGTGTGGGTGTAGGGTGTGTGTACAGGGGTATGTCTGTGAAGGGTGTATTAGGTGTTTGTGTGTGTATAGGTGTGGGTGTAGGGTGTGTGTACAGGGGTATGTCTGTGAAGAGTGTATTAGGTGTTTTGTGTGTATAGGTGTGGGTGTAGGGTGTGTGTACAGGGGTATGTCTGTGAAAGGTGTATTAGGTGTTTGTGTGTGTATAGGTGTGGGTGTAGGGTGTGTGTACAGGGGTATGTCTGTGAAGGGTGTATTAGGTGTTTGTGTGTGTATAGGTGTGGGTGTAGGTGTG
The DNA here is from genome assembly GCA_037039925.1 of Doris montereyensis. NCBI lineage: Eukaryota > Metazoa > Mollusca > Gastropoda > Nudibranchia > Dorididae > Doris > Doris montereyensis. The sequence goes on from JAXRKP010001619.1 coordinate 7,274, forward strand.
TGTACAGGGGTATGCGTGTGAAGAGTGTATTAGGTGTGTGTGTGTGTGTGTATGTGTATGGTGACCATAGGGCGTGTGTGGGCTATGTGTAAGGGGTGTGTGTGTGTGAATAGTCAGAAAAGTGTATGTGTGTGTTTGTGTGTGTATGTGTGTGTGTGTAGGGCATAGCGGGCGTGTGGTTGCGTCTCGTAATAATGTTGTCAAGTGATCGAACCTGTAGTAAGATTTAATATTATACCCGTCATGATCTACCACTTACCGTCACTCATTTCGCCACGGTCCATTGCACCAGACAAGCCGGTTAATAATAAAAAAAATGTCAGCACTTTGTAATGCTATTATGTACCGGTATCAAGCTCCCAGCTCAAAATTGGAAGCACAGTTTGGGGTTATATTAAGAACTGAATTAGTCAGCTATTATCAATATGACGAAGGAGAAGAAGTAACAGCAACTTTTTTATTTGATTTGAATTTTTTGCTTGAAAACATTTGAGAAGTTTTTTCAACCGCTGGCAGGGGTCGAACCCACTACCTCTTGGTTGAGAGGCCGATGACACCTTACCTCTGGACTATCGAGTCCCCGATAAGATGAGAGACAGATATAAAAGATGAGAAGCCGAAAAGGAAGGACTCATTACCAGAATCACTTGCCAACCGCCCACGAAGCCATGGCGATAAAACAAATCAATAAAAAAAAAACTAACAAACAACCAAACAAACTTTTGTTTCATTGAAATTTACTCCGTCAACACTATTGCGGTGATCTCAGGATGAATAAATTAAGAGGAAACAGCAAGATGAAAGATGAGTTTGTTTTTTTTATTTTTTAAAGGCAAAGGAAAGAAGTATGACCTACCAGCAGCGCCCGCCAACCGCCCCGCAACAAACAAACAAAAAACAACAAAGGAACAAACAATTAAAACCACCTGTGACTAATGTTCATTCAAAGGTTTTTCTAGTCTGTGTAAATAAGCATACATTTTTTATTTTTTTTTTTTATTTTTTTTGGGGGGGGGGGGGGGGGGGGCTATTGTGCAAAGTTAGACCCAAAAAAAAGTCCCAAAGTATGTGCACTGTGTGCATGTTTGTTTGTTTGATTGATTTGATTTACCCACATACACAATTAATATGTGATCTCAGGGTTTTTGGTAGATTTTATTTTTTATTTTGCCCAGACTGCCCTGTAAACAGCCAAAAGGATCTTTAACATGCACACGGGACCTGGTTTTTATCGTCCGTCTTCGATGGAACTAGGTGTCGACCCACCTACCCGGACCAGGGCGAGGAAGATTTTGCTTGAAAAAAAAATTGAGAAAAATTTTAAACCGTTGGCGGGGCTCCCGCCGAATCCACTACCTTTTGGTCGAGAGGCCGATACCTTGCCTCTGGACTAACCGAATGCCCTCTGTACGCATGAGAATGAGTTTTAAACAAGAAAAGTTGGGGAGTTTTCTTACATTCCTGTGTGTGTAGACACATTTCTCAACTGTGCGCACCTTTTCACCCTGGTGCGCATGCATATGTGCACCGCTTTGAGAATATTATCTGCGATGGCCCCTCTCCATAATTACATAATATTAATATAAATAAAGACAAAATCACCAGCAACCAGACAGATTGAAATGAAATCATCAATGTATTTTAATCATAATTAACACAAACAATAAAATGAGGAAATAACAATATCTTCTAAGTAAATAAGTAAGTAAATATGTAATCTGTCCTTCAGAATGTGTGTCAGCCATTCTTTCAGTCACAGCTTTCTGCCTTTTTACTTTTTACTTTTTACTTCTAGTTGTCCTTAATTTTGCGCTTTTAAACAAACTGAAGAGGTGAGGCAGGGAAAGAAGAAATTTTAATAATATGGGATGGGATGGGGTGGGAAGGGAGATAATACGAAAATAAGAGAAAAATTGACCATTAACTTTAACCCTTTTACTACATGGGTCAATAGTAGTAGGGGCTCAGTTCAAATCGTAGGAACCAGGTCTATTTTTAATTGGGAAAGAAAGGGTGAGAGGGGGGGGGGTACAATTAGTTTTTGCATGGTGTATCTCACAAAACTTTAGGATTTCTGCCATTAGCAATATTTTGTTTGTTTCATTGAAATTGATCCTGTCCACCATTGCGGTGATCTCAGGGTGAATTAAGAGGAAACAGCAAGATAACAGATAAGTTCAAAAAAAAGGAAAGAAGTAGGACCTACCAGCAGTGCCTGTCAAATGCCGCGTGATTAGCTATATCATAATAAATCTATAACAGAAGCGTGTATGCAGACAACAAATATAATAAGAAAGATTGGACCTAGAACTTTGAACTTTAAATAGATCTAGAAGCAAATATTGTGCTTTTAAAGTTGTAACATGAGGAAAAATTATTTAGATTTAGAGTACTTTATCAGTAGATCTATTCTACTTTGTATCTCCATCCCCTAAACACAAGATTTCTTATTTTCCAAGCTTATCAAACTATGTATATATTCCTCAATGTGTGTTAGTTAGTTAGTTAGTTAGATAGACCGTAGAGGATCGATCTCGTTCACAGGGTGAGCAGACTGAGACTAAACCATGTGACATAAGAACACCAACAGTGCACTTTGTTTGATGAATGGAGAGTTCATTTAAAACAAACTTCTTTTAAAACCAACTCCTTTTAAAACCAACTCCTCTAAGGCAACGACAACACAGCTAAAAACAAACTCATGTCACTCTATATAAAAGAAAATCACTGATACACTGTCATCGGTTTATCAATCACAACAGGGATGGAAAGTCATAATTCGAGAGTGAGTGTCTATTTTTTTTTTTTTTAACTGTGTCTTCTCGTAGATAATAAGAGAGAATCTTTCCCCGGTTAATGTCTCAAACCATCACTACCATAGCAAATTCTTTTATTATTGAATTGAAGTCCATTCTGTCGATCTCTGGCTTTTCTGGCGTAATGCGACGATGATTTTTCAAATTCAGAATGGCGTCTCTGGACTTTCACCCCAATCTATCTGAGTCACTGTTTTTTAGAACTTTTAAAAAAAATAAGTTTAACCCTCATAAACGTACCTTTCAAGGTAAATACAGACTTACGGACTCAAAGCTAAAATAACGTACTAAATACGTTTTTTACGTACTAATTGACGGCAGCTATGGCTGCCCCTCATATGAACAGAAAAATTGTCTGTTGCTACGGTGACATTGTGTTTATAGGCAATACACACTGTGATGGATGAAAGACTTCACAGACTTTTTTTTTAATTTAACAATAATTTTTCATTGGAAAAAAAAACAACAAATATATACCAAGAATAATAAAACCAAAATCAAAAGTGAAACCTGTTCTACTTTAAATGTGACACTACGGAATTGCGGCTGTGACACTGATCATAATAAGCAAAATGCACTGTGATATTCCATCGCCATGTCATCAAACAGAAAACCAAGAAAGAAACAAACATAAAAGGAAATCAAATACATGTATATACGTATTCAGGTCTCTGAAAGGTTTATACATGTAATATAATATTTTTACCTGGAAGAATCCTTAATAATATGATATCAGATAAACATGTATACTTCATGTTCCTGCTTACATTATCTTCAAAAATACTTACACCGTATTTGTCTATGTTTACATTATGTTCACACATGCTTACAGTATATACCCAGTGTTCAAATTTATAAGTTATGTATATATAAATATGAATACAGTATGTTTATAAAGAACACCATATATGCTTACATTATTATTTTTATACATGTTTACATTATATTGAAATTTCCAATCTGATGCATACATCAAAATCTTAAGAACATCTTACATCGTGTTCATTCATACATATGTACATCATGTTCATATATATACATACATTCATGTTCATGTATACTTTGCATTACGTTCACACACACTTACATTATGTTCATACATACATACATTGTGTTTATCTATAAATGCATTACGTTCACACACACCCTTACATTATGTTCACACATACACATCATGTTCATACATACTTACATTATGTTCACACATACTTACGTTACGTACATTCATACATCCAGCTGAAGGAAGTCGAATCACTGATACACAATCAAATACATAACTCCATTCACAAACAGTTCTTTCTTTCTTTTCTTTTCTTTTTTTTTTTTTGTAACCAACTTCCCTGTTGAAAACTATTGACATTGACATATTATTACAAAGTAACATATAAACAATCAAACATATACAGTCATATATTGAGTGTATATATAATATTATAACATCATATATATATATATATATATATATATATATATATATATATATATATATATATATATATATATATATATATATATATATTTATTTATTTATATATTTATTTATATATATATTGTGATGAACAACTCACTGTCACTGTATGGGAGCATATTTCTAATAAAGTGTCATAATATATGTATAACTGCAAAAAATAAATCTGTAACAACGGAAAGACAGTCACATGAACTTCATAAACAAGTGCTGGTAACAAAATTGGCAGTTTTAAAACCATTTTAAGGTGCATCTATATTTGTCGAAAATTTTTCGACTGCTGGTGGGGCTTGAACCCATGACCTTTGGGTTAAGAGGCCGACATCTTGCCTCTGGACAGCTGAGTCCCTTCTCGATTCAGGCAAATTTTTGACAAGATGAATGAAGTAATTCTTCACCCAAAATCAGTGCAACAGTTTATCAACGTCAGCCAAGTGTCTTGACAGACGCATCACTTAGAAATTTTGCATCCTTCAAAACTGAAACCATTCACACTTCTGGAAGTCACGCTCTGCCTGTCTGTCTGTCTGCCTGTCAGTCTGACCCTTCCTCATTTTTCAAAAAGAAATAAAAACAAATAATACATTCTGAACCAACTCGCCCCTTTCGAGACCACATAATTATAAAAACAAGAAGAATATTTCAAATGATAATAATGATAATAATGATAATAATAATAATAATAATAATAATAATAATAATAATAATAATAATACTAATACTAATAATAATAATTATAATTATAGATTATTAACTTCTTTTTCATGGCTTTTACAATTGAAATGTCAACCGATTCAAAGGAGAAAAAAAAATAGGTACCACACCAGGTTCACCAATTCAAAAGTAAACATAACATCGCTTGCGACATATCATGACATTGATTATATTGGCACAAATCAATTCTCTATACTTTAAAAACAACAGCAAAGTTAATCAATTACACATTTTTCCAACGATAAATGGACTGAAATAACAAAGAAGGGAGGAATATCAGCAGCAGTATGGCAATATAAAAATCCGTCCCAATTTTCTTTGATATTTTCATTGTTATTGCAACTGGCACGATAACAAAGGACTTGATCCAGTATCTCAAACAATTCAGACACGCCGTCGTCGTTGTTACAAGAAAACAAAATAAATCTCACAAGAAGAAGGTAAAGTATTCAATTACAACAACAGGGTAAACCGTCATATCTATGGCTAGATTTTCAGAATCTGGTCCTGATTTAATGCCATGTACATGATTAAATATCGAACGAAATAACCATCGTGATTTCTCTTTCATTGAAATTTACCCCGTCCACCATTGCGGTGATCCCCCTGAAGAGGAGGAAACAAGATGAAAGATAAGTGAGAGAAGGAAAGGACAGAAGAAGGACCTAACCAAGAGAGCTGTTGTGAAGGATAAACAGACCGCATCATAACTCAAAGCATTTGTTAACGTGCACGGCGATTTCCTCCGTGGAAATTCTCCCCCCCCCCCCCATCATTTCTCAGGGTGAATTAAGAGGAAACAGCGAGATGAAAGAAAATAAGTGAAAGAAGGAGCAAGGAAAGAAGTAGGACCTACCAGAAGAGCCAGACAACCGGCCATCTACAAGCTGGAAATGGAAAAGACGCACACAACATATCCCAAATAACATCAGGTGCCTCCATTTCTATCTGCCAATGCCATCCCGAGTCGGCAGTTATGTGTATGTGCCCCTTTAAGTAAATAAGGTCAAAACTGTGAATATCAAAATTCAAAACCTTTGCTGGCTCTTATTTAACATATAACATACATGCACACGAACACACGTACACGCACACACACACACTCACATACACATGCTTTTCCACCTCACTATTACAGTTTAAAACAATCAAAACAAATGGCACCATGCACAGACAACAAAGCGGTGAAGTAACACTGCGTGAAAAAAAAGTTCTTTGGAAGGCTCTTACCATCGATAGAGCCGGAACTAATCCCAGTTTCTATAGCAAGCAGCACAACAGGTGACAACACAAACCCCTACTAAAGACAGGACGTTAGCATATTGCAGATTTTACTCCCCGGCAACCGATGCCAGCATCCGTAATTGGCACCTGAGCTGGGTGTGAAAATGCTTGTCAAGCGTCCTTTCTCAGGTTACACACCGTCGGACCTAGCATTGCCAGGAGGATTTGTACCACAGACCTCACTATCCCAAGTCCAGCAAACCTAATAACCACTAGGGCCCCAACGCAGCACTATCTTGGGAGACACGACAATTAAAAATGATAGTTAGAAGCGTTGTCAATGCCAATTTCAACCAGAGTGTCAACAAGGCGGAAGGAAAACCACGGACGAATGAAGGTCAGAGTTTTAAGCGATGAATAGCAAGTAAAGTAAAGAAAGTTCCTTCAAGGCCGTTACGACCCATAGAGCCGGAGCTTATCCCGGTTTCTATAGCATGAAATGCAACAGGTGATGACAACCACCTTCTGGACAGGACACAAGTCTGACCTGACACAAGTTTTTACTCCCAAGGCTAGTGCTTGTAACCGTTTTGTACCTGGGTCGAGGGGGTAAATGCTTGTAACCGTTTTGCACCTGGGTCGAGTGGAATAAATGCTTGTAACCGGTTTGCACCTGGGTCGAGTGGGGAAAATGTGTGTAACGTGTCTTTCCCAAAGAACACAACGTCGTCGGGGGCTGAATTTGCCAGGATTCGAGCCCGGGACCTCATGATCCCCAGTCCGGAAGTCTAACCAGTTGGCCACCGACACCACTAATCGGTGAATAACATGCAGAATAAATTATATTATGACAAGAGCGAAAATAGCGTCAAGGATCCTCTGATTAAATAATAAAAAAAAAAAAATATTTTTAAATAAACAAATTGATGAAAACATTATATTATAGGTAAGGAAAGGAATCTAACCCTTGATATGAAAAAAAGAATCGGACAACAATACATTCGACGGCGCATCTAAAAACCACATTATCAGCTAGAAGTAGAAGAACCTCACCTTAGGAAATTCTAATGTTACTACTTGCAGGATTAAAGACAAACAGTGAGGCAAGGGGCATGTCGGAAGTGAAGGTAATGACACAAGATAATATGAAAACCCCATAGGAACAAAGACGAGACAAATACAAGGAAAAGACAGGAAAAAAATCCTGGCCATCATGTTCCTATGGGGCTTTCATATTATCTTGTGTCGTCACCTTCACTATTTGCAGTATTATAAATCACAACTTGGAATTAACAATAATATGATAATATCTTTTCCCTTCCCTTCTATCCCAACTATGGGGTTCTCACTCGTCTACAGCAAAAGGTAGTATCTACAGGTGTGTTTACACCTGATTCCAGAGAAGGAAATGACATCGAAGTGTTAAAGCCCCCATAGGAACAAAGACCAGACAAATACAAGAAGTAGAGGATTTATTGAAACTTACCCCGACCACCATCGCGGTGGGTGAATTCATTAAGAGGAAACAGCAAGATGAAATGTAAGTGAAAGAAGGAAAGGAAAGGAAAGGAGTAGGATCTACCAGCAGCATCTGCCAACCTCCCGCAAGGAATAGACAGAAAAAAGAAAAATTACATAAACCAAGTTAATTACCTATGGGGCTTTAATAATAATATTATTCAATGTCAGTTCCTTCACTTTCGACAAGCCCCTTGACTCATCGTCTGTCTTCAGTTGATTCCAATGGCGATTACGTATGATGCGTTATGAATTTTAGGGTTGTGGCGGTAGATCTAGTATTTCTTTGCCCTGATTCTGACGCTTGAGAGGCCTGGGAAATTTAGCGAAGTTCTTTACCCATTCGCACTCCCCATTAGCAATGATCGGTTTAAAGAAATGTTCCATGAACACAAAGAATCTTAAATTTGTTATCAAAATGTGCACTTCATGAAAATATATGACACAATATCTTTGAGCTCTTTGTCCGTCTCAAAAGAGGCTAGTTAGATCAAACATTTACAGAATTAGAGAGCGTTTAGTTGTTTAATTTTTGCAACGAGACAAACAAACAAAATCAGGGTAGAAACAAGTTAATTAATAATTATTCATAACCATAGTGATAACATGTTACATATCGTATTAAATCATATATGTACAGGAGCAACATATGGAAGAATATCATTCACATACAACTGGCAGTATGTTTGTCTGCAATTGACGTATGTTGAGAGTATGTTTTCAGTTCAACAGAAGGAAGTGAACGTTCTTTTTCTTTAACAATTTTACAACGAGAGACATCCGTTGTTGATCTGTTTTTATTTTTTCATTTCACACAAATGTTAAACAAAGTTTGCATACAAACAGGACAAAAACGGAACATACCTCCATGTTTTCATTTTAAAAGAGTTGAAGAAAGGTTGTGACAGTGATTGTTTGTTTGTTTGTTTGTGTTATTGAAATTTACCCCGTCCACCATTGCGATAATCTCAGGGTGAAATTAAGAGGAAACAGCAAGGTGGAAGATAAGTGAAAGAAGGAAAGGAAAGACATAGGGCCTACCAATAGCGCCCGCCAACCGCCCGCTAGTGGCAGTGAAACAAAAGCAAAGACAAAAATGGTGTATCATTATGTGCTGTAGTAGAAACAACAAAAACCAAAAAAAAAAGATAACAATAAAAGAAGAAGAAAATAAACAAAAACACCACCAAAAAAAGCGAAAAATGCATCAAAATATGAACTGAACAATGGAACATGTGCCAGGCGTTTCTCTGTACAAAGTTTTAACACACCGGAATTCAACTTCACCGATCTTGATCTCAACTTGGATTATTAACAAGTAACGGCAAGATGAAAGACAGATGTAAACAAAGACGACGAGAAGAAAGTGAAAATGTAGTAGTTTGTTTAATGTTTGTTTGTTTGGTTTAAATTTACCCTGTCCACCATTGTGGTGATCTCAGGGTGAATTAAGAGGAAACAGCAAGATGAACGGGAAGTGAAAGAGTAAAAGGCAAGAGGTAGGACCTACCAGCAGTGCCCGCCAACCATCCGCAAAATGTAGCAGCAATGACCAACAACTGCTTATGGTAAACAAAAAAACAATTTGATTGGTATCGGCTCCAATCACAAATACATGTGTGTGTGTGTGTGTGTGTGTGTGTGTGTGTGTGTGTGTGTGTGTGTGTGTGTGTGTGTGTGTGTGTGTGTGTGTGTATGTGCGCTGTTCAATCCTTAGGGAAAAATGTTCACATTGTATTTAACATTTTCAAAGCAATGGAAAAATGAACCATGGTGTATGTTACCATATCCACCATAAACGGAAATAACAGGTGCAACAAAATAAGAAAAAAAGAAGAAAAAAAACAAAGGTAAAGACAAAATAAAAGAACTAAAAACATGAAGAAAAAAAACCCAGAAAAAAGAAAAAAGAAAAAGAAATAGAAGAAGGAAGACAACGCTGAATATTTTTTGAGATCATGAGACAAACAACAACAAAAAAGAATTTTCTTTTTTAAATCTGTGAAAAAAAAATCAAAAACATTAGCACACACCCAATAAGGGGGGACCTTAAACCAGGGATGCAACGCACAACCTCAGAACAAGAAAAAGTAACGCTGTTAATGGTTGAACTGAAAACACAGTTGAATTATGATTGAAAAGGATTGGAAAGACAAAAACATAAATGTAAAGGGAAAAAAACAGGTCGAGGGGAGGGGGTGGGGGTTGTTTGAGTGTGTGTGTGGAAGATGAAGTAAATGGTCAATGGTGAGATAACAGGGAAAAAAAAGAAAGAGCTACAGTACAGCCCGTATTCCCCAAACTCCATGGGACCAGAAAATAAAGTTTGTGGAATAGGCTTTTCGGGAATATATTATCATAGGCGTATAAAGAAGTAAAAACTTGATAGTGATTTTGTCACGAATCTGGTGATTCTGTGGGTTTTTTCATCGGACATGTGTTTGCGGACTACGGGCTGTATTGGATTGCAATGCAGTCTAAAAATCCGAGGATAAAAGTTTGTGTGTGTGTGCGTGTGTCTTAAATTCATCATCTTAAAGAGTTTAAAAATTTACAGACAACTACTCAACATGACAAAACGTTTTTATAGATATGTATGAAAGTACTTCTTCTTTTCTTTTTTTCCTTCTTAAATTTAAAAAAAAAACAAACAGCATTACCTGAGAGTAGAGACATGCTTAAGAATACTGTCAAAATTTGGCTTACGGTCCAAATTTCACAAGGTTACAAAGCAAAAAAAGTCGCTTAAATTAAAAAACGCTGTACAACTGCCACAAGAGAATATCATTGCCGACTAAACGTAGCATCAGCATAATGAGCCAAGTAGCCTTGCATAGTCCTTAAAATCTGGGCATTTACATGCAAAGGAAATGTTAAAACAAATGCATTATAACCCATTCATTTTAAACAAAAAGGGAAGATAATTCTGACCAAGCACCCGTTAACTAACCATTCAAATAAAACACACACGCACGCTACTATAACACTTCAACCTGTTTTAAAAAATGACGCGTCAAGGGCAGGTGAAAACAGGATTAATACCAAACGTTTAAAAACAAAATCTACATTATATTAATGCCACTGAAGAAAGAAAGGAAATAATAATTGGCTACAACCAGGCTGAAGTCTCCATAAATCTAATTCTCGTTTTCTCGACAAGAGGGAAAAACTTTTTTTTTTTTTAAACCAAACACCAACTCTACTCCTAATCGCCACCACAATAAAAAGAAGAGAAAAAGCAAAGAAAAAGAAATGACAAAATCAGTACCCCGTAAAGGATAAAAAAAAAAAGAATTAGCACAACCATATAAAATGACTGCTGTAAAGACAAAGGAATAAGCAAAAATTCCAAATTACCATGGAAGCAGGAAGCAGTCCTTACGTAACAGCGTTGGGCTTCATGATGACACCTCATGTAAAAAGCACAACAACGAACAGCAAGGCATGTTTATGACCTTAGCCCAACTCAGCCACTTTTCCCTATCTTCTTCAATTTATTTGTAAATCCTTTCGGCCTCTTTATTGGAGAATTCACTGCGTTCTGATATTTTATGACATGGCGGAAAGATTTCACTTCTCTTCCAAACACTCATCTCCCATTTTCTAGATTGCAAAAAGGCACCTTCTTGCAAAGCAACTTAAATTTGCCAGTTGCCATCTTTATCAATCCCATCTTTCTTTTTATTTTCATTTCTCAATTTGCTTTACGAAGAAAGGTTTAAAGGGAAAATTTGTCATCTTCTGCCTAGAGATTGTATTCTTACAAAGATGTCCATGTCATTATGTCAAGGTGCTACAATAATGGCCGTAGTTATTTACCATAATAGGTTTTTGTCATTTACCATAATTGCCGTAGTTATTTACCATAATAGATCTTTGTCATTCACCATAATGGTCTATGTCATTTACCATAAGGGCATTTGTTATTTACCATAATAGATCTTTGTCATTTACCATAATGGCCAATGTTCTTATTTACCATAATATCCTTATCTTTTTTTTTTCCTTTTCACGAGAGAGAAAAATTCTTTAAAGTCTTGGGCCGTTTGCGCCACTGTGGGAATGACATGGGCCAATATCTAATTTATCAAGGCTCAGACATACATACTACTTCAAGGCAGGCCATTATCGAGTGCTTAAACAGCGACGGAAAGAATGCAAAAATACTTAGGGCCTTCATTATTTGTTTTACCACTTGTTTACAATTCATTGGAGCGTTTACTTCTTATCAAAAATGGGGTGATGATGTGCCGTCACACTAGGAAAAAAATCAGAACACATTGGTTTAAAATTTGGCCTACGTCTTGATTTTGGCCGTTCTGGTAGCACCTTGACAATATGGCCTTAAATCAACAAAACATTTCATCAAATTATTATTCTTCTCGAACCCTTAGCCCTGGTAATGGATGTAATGGTACTACAATTCCTCTCTCTTATTCTTGCTTGAATCTGAACTTGATGATGATGATGGTGAAAATGATGATGATGATGATGATGATGATGCTGTTGCTGTTGACGATGATTCAGATGACGAAAAAGAATCAGATGCTGATGAAGAATCGGATGATGAGGATGGTATATGGATCCCTGATTCAGGTGAAATTTCTGACGCCCTGTCAAGATTTGACATTTCTTCAAAATGTTGCTGCTCTGTTTCGGAAGATGATGGTTTTTCGACTGGCGGGACGTCTAAACCGGAAGACGAAATTTGGTGCGGCACGTTCTGAGGTAAGTCTATACTAAGCTGATTCGACGACCTTCATTACTATCTTCTTCTTCTTCAGAGTGAAAACCATGAGATGACGAGGTAGACGAACTATGAGATGAAGAAGAAGAAGACTCGCTAGCATCGTCAAATCCGGCCTCCGGACCGACAGGAAGATTGGGGTCCGATTTCGTTCCCCGGCTGCTTGTGGGCTAGGTAGCCTTCTGCTGAAATCTCCTCCTCCCTCGTGGCCACCAGAGTCTGAGTTTTCTTCTGCAGAGGCAGAGTAGCTGCCGTCCTGCCCCGTCTTGACGGAAATTTTCATGCTGCGGGAGGGCTGTTTGTCGTCAGCCTCCGTTTCCGGACCATCGGCGGTGGGGCCGCTGGCACGTGGGGGCTTTTGGTGACAAAGGCTTCCTGGCGCGGATAAAAGTGTTTCACCCGAATATCGGTAGAGAAGTCCTGCATGAGCTCCAAAGCTGAACGATCTATGCGGTCGAGGTGTAAATACGCTGCTTCCAAGAAGCGTGCAATGGCCTTCATGTACTCCGAAGCCTTTTGTAGACTTTCCATGTTGGTCTGGTGCTGGAGGGTGTGAACGAGGTCCAGGTAAATCTCATTAAGAATCGGCCTCTCCCCGTCCTTCGGCCTGATAACTCTGGTAGTGAAAGTAGAAGGTGAACATCCTTGAAGCATCTGGAAGCGGGTCATATTTCAGCGTCTGCGGTTCTCAAGGGGATGGTGTCCGCGTTCTCGTGCATAGTGGCTTCAATGTTCAGGTGGACGAATTTAGTCCCCACCTGAAGGAAATACTGCTTGGTTGAGACGTCCAGGAAGTCGTTGTGGTAAAAGCCATACTCTGCTTTCGACAGAGTGTTGGCCGTCGGGCCTGGACCTGATGATGATGATGATGATGACGATGACGTATCATGAAAGGAAGACGGCTGAGATTCAGTTGGCCTGGGGTTGACAGGAGGCTGCGTTGCTTTAGCGCTGTCCCGACACTGGGGACGAGGAAGCTGAGCTGGTGGAAAGCTTTATCTCGTCTTCCGCTAGAGGAAGGGAAAAAGAGATGACACAACAAATACTAATTATCCTTATCTATTTTTTTTTTTCTTTCTAATGTCAACAACAGAGTATGGACTGATTATGTTCCCTTTTTTCACATTTAATTTCATCCTTGGGTATCAATTTTCACCGATGACTATATAAGATCGCCAAATAAAAGACTAACACAGTGCATGTAAGAATAGAGGCAAACATGGCCCATACAGCCGGTGCATATCCCGGTTTTCTATAACCTGAGAGAAAGAAAGGGAAAGAGGAGAGAGATAGAGAGAAAGAGAGAGAGAGAGAGAGAGAGAGAGAGAGAGAGAGAGAGAGAGAGAGAGAGAGAGAGAGAGAGAGAGAGACAGAGAGAGAGAGAGAGAGAGAGAGAGAGAGAGAGAGAGAGAGAGAGAGAGAGAGAGAGAGAGAGAGAAGAGAGAGAGAGAGAGAGAGAGAGAGAGAGAGAGAGAGAGAGAGAGAGAGAGAGAGAGGAGAGAGAGAGAGAGAGAGAGAGAGAGAGAGAGAGAGAGAGAGAGAGAGAGAGAGAGAGAGAGAGAAAGAGAGAGAAGAGAGAGAGAGACACATAGTCAGACAGACAAAGACAGTGACACAGACAGAAAGAGACAGAGAGATCCACCCCTCCCCCACTATATTAATATTTTATCTCATTTCAAAAGTAGAAGAAAAAACTTACTTTCAAGACTGGTCAACTCGACCTCCAGGTCAGGGTTTTCCGTGAAGTGGACCACAAGCTCCTGGCCTTGCTGTTGGAAGAGAAAGACTATGGGAATACTGACGTCGTGAGTGCCATCCCCGACATGGCAAAGAGGCTGAGGCTCTCACTGGATGTTCCTTCGGACGAATCTGACGAAAAACGACAAAAACCATTGAAAAAACATTTCTTGGGATAAATCTGAAGAATAAAAACATTGAAAAACTTTTTCTTGGGACGAATCTGAAGAACAACAAAAACCATTGAAAAAACGTTCTTTGGGACGAATCTGAACAACAAAAACCATTGAAAAAACGTTCTTTGGGACGAATCTGAACAACAAAACCATTGAAAAAACGTTCTTTGGGACGAATCTGAACAACAAAAACCATTGAAAAAACGTTCCTTGGGACAAATCTGAATAACAAAAACCATTGAAAAAACGTTCCTTGGGACAAATCTGAAGAACAACAAAAACATAGAAAAAGAAGAAGAGTTTCCAAATGAAATTGTAGAGCTTGAAATTTTTTTGGGGGTGGGGTTTTATTTTCATATTTGATTTTATAGGAGAACTATCGAATAAGAGGTCATACATGAAGAGACAACATTTTCTTTATAAATAGAGACAGACAGATAGAGAGAGAGAGAGAGAGAGAGAGAGAGAGAGAGAGAGAGAGAGAGAGAGAGAGAGAGAGAGAGAGAGAGAGAGAGAGAGAGAGAGAGAGAGAGAGAGAGAGAGAGAGAGAGAGAGAGAGAGAGAGAGAGAGAGAGAGAGAGAGAGACAGAGAGAGAGACAGACAGACAGACAGACAGATAGACAGAAAGACAGAGGCAGACAGAGAGAGAGAGAGAGAGAGAGAGAGAGAGAGAGAGAGAGAGAGAGAGAGAGAGAGAGAGAGAGAGAGAGAGAGAGAGAGAAGAGAGAGAGACAGAGAGACAGACAGACAGACAGACAGACAGACAGACAGAGAGAGAGAGAGAGAGAGAGAGAGAGAGAGAGAGAGAGAGAAAGAGAGAGAAACAGACAGACAGAGACAGAGACAGAGAGAGAACGACAGAGACAGAGGAAGAGAGACAGACAAACAGACAGACAGAGAAAAAGAGATAGAGACAGAGACAGACAGAGAGACGGGTGGGGGACAAAGTTAGTTTATAAAAACAGAAATTTCACTCACCAAAAACAATGCCCCCAATAGCACCACTCTTCTGAAGGTTGCGAGCCTGGAAGATAAAGAAAATATATATATATATTTACATACGAGGATGATCACTAGATAGAAACACACAAAAAGGGGGTACGGGAGGAAAGCCAATGAACCAAACTTCCTTCTAGAATTTAAATTCTCAAATATCACAACAACAAAGGTTAAAGTCGACGACACTGATTTTATCTAATTTCTATAACGGAAGAGATTTACTTTCATTCTGCACATTGTTATGGCTCATTCCATTCAACAGATTTCCCCCACACCAAAGGAGGAATTTCATTCTGATAGAAGCGTAGCTTAAAATCATACCAGTGTTATTGTTGGTGTTAGGGTTGAATGAGTCAACATATGAGGAAGGGGGGTGAGATGCAAAAACCACTATATCCAAAAAAGATAACTTGAGAAAATCAACAGTTTCTTCCCTTAGTTTTAATTAAAGCCCAATCAATTGATGTTTAGAGCCAAATTATAAAGGCTATAATCAGTTTTGAAGCAAGAATGATTTCATCATCAGAAAACTCTTCTATTAAAGTCCGAGATGGTGAAAAAACTCATCAATATATAAAAATCTCTCTCATCTCAGTCTCTCTTTTTGTCTGTCTGTCTGCCTCTCTGTGCTTCCTTTTTCATTTAAGTCTCTCTCTCCCCCCCCCTCCCACCTTGAAATCCTCCTCTAAAGCTTTTTTGTACTTTTGAATTATTCCCCTTAATCCCATCCTCGCTGACTTGCCAGTCTTTTTTCTCTCACCTTGTCCTCAAACATACAGTCCCCTCTTTCCAGCAGGGCAATCTTGCCCACCAGGTCTTCGCTGTTAGCAATAGAACCGCAAGCTTTCAAGGGCCGCATGACCACCAGCATGCCAGTTGTATTTGGGAGATTTAGCTCGGGAGCAAATTGGAATAACGTCATTGATTTTCTTTGATTAAAGGAAATGTCATCGATATGGCAGATGTCACAAGTCAAAAATGGAAAAGAAAGTGATCCCAAAATGAGGAAAAATGTAGGCCTGTTTACAAAGCAGGAACTTCTCTCACAACAACTAAAATGAATTCTCCTTTTTTTCTTTTTCCCTATTAGCACACAAACTCTTTTTGTGTTTTCCATTCGTTCTTCTACTTCATCTTGTCTTCCTCTTTTTTGTGTTTTCCATCTCATTCTTCTACTTCATCTTGTCTTCCTCTCTTTTTGTTTTTCCATCTTCGTTCTTCTACTTCATCTTGTCTTCCTCTTTTTTTGTGTTTTGTATCTCGTTCTTCTACTTCATATTGTCTTCCTCTTTTTCGTGTTTTCCATCTCGTTCTTCTACTTCATCTTGTCTTCCTCTTTTTTTTGTCCCCTTCTTCTTTTCTATTGTTTTTCTCTTCTTCTCTTTAATTTTTCTATTGGCTCTTGTGATCGGCTGGTTATTATAACAGGAATCATAGACTTTCTATAATCTTAAAAGCGAAAACAAAAGTGTTACTAATTTTACACTTTACATGATTTGACCTTTGACTTTTGACCTCTCATGATACATTCAATTCATCAAACATGACGACATCACTGCTGGCTAATTGTGCTAATAATTGTACCATCTCGATTCTATCTGTTTTGTAATCTTGCATTACCGTTCCATTTCAGTGACACAGGTTTGTTTCTGGAAATCTAACCCCTCCAAACCCCCCCCCCCCCCCCAGCCAATTTACACCCCCTCCCTATTTCACCATATTCCCAGCATGGGGAGTAATCTGATGGCGAATTAAGAGAAAAAAAGCAAGATGAAAGGTAATTAAAGAGGTGAGAGGAGGTTTCAAGGATCCGCCAGCCATTTTTTTTCTTAGCTCTTATCTGCCCATCAGTTTCAGATTGTCATTAAAATAGGGAGTCTTTGGACTTTTTTTGATTAGAGGCCGTCAGACAGATTGATTTCTTTCTCAAAACAGGCGTGGGGGGGGCCATCTCTGGGGAAGGGGGTGTGGGGAAGGGGACCCTGGACCATATCCATATTATATATGCCCTTCAGGTTATCCAAACTGGGCTGGGCCGGCTCTATGTCCTTTTCACCATCTTCTGTGGTGATATCAATTTGACATCCTTCTCGTGCTGACCTGTCATGGGTATAATCAAAGACGTATTATTTCTAAATCAAGGTAAGGAGGGTCTTTAAATTATTATGTTCTTTTTCAACTTTTCTACGGCAAAGAAACATCCTTTGCCCCCCTCCACTCCCCCATTTCTTTCCAGAAAAATCAGGTTTCATAATGGTTATTGTGACAGAATTGTCTAAATCTTGGAAAATATCATAAAACAAAAGAAAAAAAACTACAAAAACTTCCTTTCACTTTGGCTTATCTTGAAATTAATTCATTCAAACTGATAAACAACCTTATGAATGCATTAATAGCTGTATAAATAATAAATAATGATAAAAGGATGATGGATAAATAAATTTCAGAAGCACCAATTCCTGAATATAAAACTTGTTCAGTAACTAAATGGTAGTAAACAAGAATACTTTTTGTAATGTATTAAGGAGTGACTAAACAGAATAAATGCCCCACGTCTTTTGTTTCGCTGTTTCTTTCTTTTTTTAGGGAGGGGATATAGGTTTTATGTATATATTTCATATCTTTCATTTATCTGTCTGTTTGTCTATATATATCTCTTATATCTGTATAAATTTACATATCTTTCATTTATCTGTCTGAATAAATATGTAATTTGTGTAAGTTGTAAATACACAGAGGAATAAAAAAAATATATAAACAATACATTCCTTATATGTATAAACAATAACAAAGTAAATAAAAGTAAAAGGAACACACAAAAATAAAACAACAAAAAACTCCAATGAATACGTTTATGGCAGTAACAATAAAAGGAATAAATAAAGCAGAGACTAAACAAGAGACATAAAAATGAATCTGTGGTTTACATAAAGAGACGAACGAAACATCACACTCACTGTCTTGTTTTTGTAGCTTGCTGAGTTCTATCATCTCCTGCATGAAGTCCAGCTCTCTTCTGCATATCCCTGAGACAGGGCCTGGAATGAGTGAGAGAGAGAGAGTGAGAGAGATAGGAAGCAAAAATGTTACAAATAACAATCAAACGTGCATGTCCGTTGAGGTAAATATCAGTTTGGTTTGAATTTAGAGTAGTAAGGTTTCTGTTATTGTAATTGTGCGTGGATAAGGTCCTGGATTTGAAAATCTGTTTTTAATAACATCGTGATTTATCTCCTGTTGAAACGGCAACTTAAGCCTTTACGTTTAAAAACTTTCTTGACATTTTGAGTAAAATGTTGCCCACTAAAAGTTCAAAGCGACAGGTGACACCTGCCAATCTTACCCACATTTTTCTAACATCCGACAGAAAACCGGACTTGCCAATACAGGCCCACATTGTTACGCTGACAGAAACCGTCATTTTGCCATGTTACAGGCCCACATTGGTGGACGTTGACAGAATGAACAGAAACCAACTTTCTTTCGACACTTGCCAATACAGGCCAACTTTCTGTTTCCGCTTAAATCACATTTATTGAGATAACTCCATTTGGTGGACGGGAGAATGTTGCTTTCTTTTCATTTTTCTTTTTATATTCGTCTTTCCAACTTTCTGTTTCCTCTTTTCACATTTAAGAAATCGACTTTGAGACAGATTTCCCATTATTCGTCTTTCAGTTTTCACTTAATTAAAAGAAACTGGAACTACTGGGGATTGGGTGGCAAGTTGTGCGAGGGAGGGGAGAACGGGGGGAAATTTACCTTTCTTAGTCCGTGATCCTCTGCTTGACAACTGATCGATCACCAAGATACCATAGATGTAATTGTTCACTCCTTAATTGGGATTCGGAGGTCCAGAGGCAGGGTGTCGGCTCTCAACCAAAAGGTAGTGGGTTTGAGCCCCGCCAACGGTTGAAACAGAGATTTTTTTCCAGCAAAATCTCTCTCTCTCTCTCTCATTGTCTCTCTCTCTCTCTCTCCGACTCTCTCTCTCTCTCCTCTCTCTCCCAATGGGTCTAGGTAGGTGGATTGACTCCAATAAAAAGGAAGTACCTGTCCAGATCACAACACTGTGCACCCAATAAAAGATCCCTTGCGTGTCCACTGTGGAGTAAAGATCCTTGGCTGTCCGACAACATTAATAATCCTACCAAACCTACCCACAATGTTCCGAGATCACATTAGTTGTGGATGTGGACAATTCAAATCAAATCAATTATATATATAAATAAATAAACACGCAGACACCTGCCACGTATATTCACCATGCCGTCTGTTTGTCGACGTCTTGACTGTAATGTGGGTTAAAATATGTCCACGCCCGCAGACATTCCTTTGTTCTCCTTCAACTTCAATGCAGAGGGCGACACTTGCCAATAAGAGGAAAGCTTGATGTTGATGAATTGTTCAGTTTTATGACAACGTGACTGAAAGTTGGGCAGGGAAAAAGGTTTTTAGAATTTTACTTTTACGACAAGCTTACTCTTGTGGTGTATGGGGTTTTGGGTTTTACGGCAATCTCATTTTTGGCATGAGGTAGGGTTTAAATTTTACGACACCTAAAAATTAATTTTGGATTTGGGAATGGGGTTTTCTGCTATCGTGTCTGAGTAGGGAATGGGGTATGTATTTATCTGATACCGGCTTTGGGGGGAGAGGGGGGGAGGGGCTGGTGTGGATGTTAGAATGGGTGGATAAGGGTGGACAATATGGTTGTCGGGTAGCTAATGGAGTTAACTGCTCTATATCTATCTGAATGATCAGCTGGTAGGGAGTCAGGTTATGGATTAAACAAACCGGGTTGAAAGTGGATGGGGAGTTGGGATAATAATAATACAATCTGTAAAATCGGATAGGGAAAGAGGTTTGGGGGGGGAGGGTCGGTCCCACTGGGGCGCAGTCTGAAAGTTGGGTACCACCATCGGGTAGGGGATGGTTAGGCCTGTAAATGTTTGTTGCACAATCTGCTAGTCGGTATAGTATGCTATAGTAAAGTTCCTTCAAAGCCTACGACCTATAGATCCGAAGCTTATCCCGGTTTCTATAGCGTGAAGCGGAACGGGTGACAATACTCATCACCTGGCCAGGATGCCAGTCTGGCGCAGGTTTTTACTCCCAAGCTAATGCTTGTACCCATTTTTCCCTAGGTCAGGTGGGAAAAGTGTTAGTGTCTTCTCAAGGAATGCAACATCGGGCCTCAGCCTACCACTCATCGACACACCACTCCATTATGCTATAGAAAGTTGCATAATTTATAGATTAACCGTAGAATACTTTGTTTTGTTTTGTAAGGTTTTAACAATTAAGTTACAGAGATCTATAAAGAGATGCATTCTGAAAGATGAAATAGACGTCACTGTAATCTACAGAGAATGATGAAAAGTATCTATATCGTCCTGCTTTCAATCCTGTGCCATAATAGATGGGGGTGTGTGTGTGTGTGCAAGCAAACGGCAGATCTACTCACATCAGCCGCAGTGTGAAGAAGCTGTATACGTCCGTCCGGCATGGTGGAGATACGTATGCCCATATGGTGAAGCATCTCCATGTGTTCTTTGTTGCCGGCCACAAAATCTGTGGCTTTAAGTTTCGGGCGGTTTCTGCGATCAAACACGGGAAAAGCGTGTAAAATACAATCATAAGTTCATGATAATGATGATGGTATTAATGACAATCATAATACACATTTAAAAATAACAATAACAATAATCATCATGGTTAATACTTGAAAAAAAACGTAAATGCTGAACAGGTGTTGTTAGCCACAGTCCCTAACGGCTGGGCAAATAAGATCGATTGAATTACTCTCCACCCCCACCCCCCCACCCACCCTCCCTTTTAATGCAAATGACATAACCTAATAGACAAAAATTTTACCCCGTTCACCGTATCTTGTGATGTCAAGATTTCTATTAAGAGGAAACAGCAGAGGTGACAGACAGACAGACGGATAAATATGAAGAATAAGAAAGAAGAAGGAGGATCTATAAGCCTCAACAATCCATTCATCACCTGCCATGCAGTGGGAAAATAAATACTAAACTTTCCACACACACACACACACAACAGTTTTAACTGAAAACAGAAATATTAACTGCCAACCTTAACCGTATCAAATTGAGAGAAAAAAACAGATTCTGACCGGCAAACTGAGTTTTAACTTCCATTACGGACCATAATATTCCAGAAAACATTGATAATTTAACTTGAATTAACCCCCTTTATGGTAAATCAATACTCCACCAATCAATGGCCTTCCGGGCAAAGTGTGATGGTAGTTTGCAGCTCCAGAATGGCATGGCATCTCAGCATTTTTCATCCCAGTCTATCTGAGTCTCTGCTGTTAACTTAGGATTTCTATTCTTTTTTTTTCAATTAGTGAATCTTCATAATATTTGAAGGGTTCATTTCAATAGTCTGCCTATGTCCCTTTGTCATGAAAAACGAGACAGAGATAATCCTAAGGAATAAAAGGAAATCATGTTCCCAGAAAGTGGGAAAGTGATATGATGAAAATACATTACGTTTACAGCCTTTTGAAATTTGGAATTCCCAAAGCCAACAGTGCTAGAATCCATGGTTTGGGGGCATTTTCTTTGAATGACGTAATTGTGACTTGCACACTATTGAAATGACCCTTTCATTACTTTTCAGGGAGATACAGACTTACGTACTCCAAGCCAAAAACAAAAATGTTAAAATTTCTAAATACGTCCCTAATGTACTGGTTGGCTAGCAGCTATGCAAAAAAGCAACTTACGTCTCTAGTCTTGGATGGAGTGCTGTCGACCAGGTCTCTGAGCTGCGCCGAATCGTGTGGACAAAGGCATACCCGCCTGGCACGGTGACCTGGTAGTTTCTACACGTGCCCGGTTTGGTCGATTCCCCCTCCCCGTTCGTCACTGTCAACTGGGTAGAAGGTCACATCGTCATCAGCGGCTTTGGTCATCTCAGCCACGGACATCATGTCAAACTTGTAGATGTCTGGCGTCGTCTGGATACACAAGAGCGGAGAAAAAAAGAAAAGAGAATTTAATGTTAACCGTTGCTCTACTTACTTTTTTTTTTTTTTTATTTCTTCTTCTTTCTTTCATATTGCAATTTTGTTACATTTAAGAATCAGAATCCTTTGTTCATTTGCCTTTAAAAAACGAAATTTGATTTCTTCCCTAGTGACAGTACAAAAAAAAACAGTAAGAAAAGTTCTTTCAACCTTCAGTGTTTGAACCGACAAAAAAACGACATGCGCAAAACCCCGCTGAAATTTCAAAGCAACAGAAACCGACACCTGCCAATACAGGTCCCCAGCATAGAGACTAACACAACTATTTACACGACGAGGTGGCATCGGTAGCCGAGTGGTTATGCTGCTAGACTTAACTTCATTAGATCCTAGGTTCCAAATCCTAGCAATTCAAAATCCGATGTTGTGTTCCTTGGGAAAGACACGTAACACGCATTTTTACCCACTCGACCCAGGTGCAAATGGGGGCACAAGCGCTATCTTGGTTGGGACTATTAAAAAACGTGCGTCAGACTAGCAACCTGTCCAGGAGGTGATTATTATCATCCGTTCTGCTTCATACTACAAGAAACAGGGATAAGCTCTGGCTCAGGGGATGAAAGTCAATCCCATTCAAATTCCCTGAAATTTTGACGGGCCTCATCAAAATTCCCGAAAGTTGTTGCAACCTGGCCTATATACACCACCATAACTCCATAAACGGAACACATACATTAAATGAGTATATATGCAATATGACGTATTATAAAAATGTAACAGAATAACAGTTAAGAGCACCCAACTGTCACTGTCAGGTCCTGTAGTGTCATGTATAAAGTGCCAACTGCCACTCCATGTATGAAATAATACACTTCCAAACTTATAGTATGCAGAATACATACTCCATAAAACAATACTTGATGTCATGATAACAATATGAACAGTGTCCTATCCAGTCTTAGATGCCAGCCACATCCCCCCTCCGGGGTTAAAAAAAAAAAGAAGTTTGCTAAAGACGTCTGCTTCCTCTTCAAATTTGAGGGATTGGAAATAGTAGCAGCAGTAGGCTGAGACGAGTGGCTGGACTGAGCCTGGCATTGGAGATGGTTGCTAGCTGGGGTAGTATGACCAGTAGTAGGCTGAGACGAGTGGCTGGACTGAGCCTGGCGTTGGAGATGGTTGCTAGCTGGGGTAGTATTACCAGTAGTAGGCTGAGATGAGCCAATGCCACCTCCACGTATATTTCACCCTCGCATCAACCACGCCGGTGGCACTACCCACATCAAGAAATTTCATCTTTCTAGACTAGATCTAGTCTAGATCTCTACATTCTATCTTATTTAGGCCTAAAAAAAGCTCTAGAATCTAACCCTAAACACAATAAATCCAACGAAATTTGTTTGTAACAACAATACAGAGCAGTTAAGGAATTCAAATTCAGGAAAAATCGTCACTATACCAAAGAAATATAACTTTTAAATCCACTTGTTGACTGACACAACGTCTCTTTGCAATTGACAATAACTGATTGAACTAGACCTAGTAAGGGTTCTTCATTCAAAATTAAATGCACGAAAGCCCTTATCCTGTGCATCATAAGCATCCAGATCTAAAGCCAAAAGCCAAAGAAAAGTGAAAGGAAATGAATCAACGGCAAACCTTGGTATCGACAACGCCCAATTTCCGAGTTGAAAGCCAGAGAAAAGTGAAAGGAGGTGAATCAACAGCCATCCCTGGCATCGATAATCGCCCGGTTTCCAGGCCCCGAAACTCGCAACCAGTATTTGAAAACAGCTCAATTCCCGTTTTTTCCGGGAATCCCTGAGGTCTGGCACCCCTGCACCAGCAGTATGGGGCCATAATGACCTTGACGGAACTTTATTTTTAAACACATGGATGAAAACAGTTTAATAACATTTTGATTATTTTTTCAAAGCAAAGAAAATAATAATAGAGAAGATCAGCTATTTTTCTTGCACAAGCCAAAAGAGTTTATTCTGGGGGTTTTTACCCACCTTTGCGGAAGCTTTCCAGGAATAATTCCACAGAAAGGCTCAGCGGCAGCAAATGTGCTTTCCGTTGTGAAGATAAAGTCGTCAACGTTGATGGCCACATCCTCTTTATCGGAGAAGAGCAGGAACAAATACTTGAACGTTTCGAAGCCAGCACATAGGAGTCCATTCTGTAAGGGGAAAGTTGTTTGAACGGTTTATTTCTTTAAGACACTCACATCAGCTACAGTTGTTATGACAGAAAACTAAAAAATAGAAAGGTAAGGCAGTTAATCATGGACATTTCACCCCCGCTTTCCTTCACCGGTGATTTCATTGTTTAAAAACACACACACACACACATGTAGAGACAAGACTTCTCTAATAAAAAATGTAAAACATCCTGTGTATATGTTAGGATTTTGTAGCATGTTCATCTATGGCCACCGTAAGTAGTGATCTCCGGGCTTCCATATAACCTAGTAAAATTCACACCACCTTCCCCCCTCCTTCCAACCTCAAAGCACCATCACTTTCCATAACAAAAACAAAACTTTTTTTGGGGGGGGGAGTTGAAATTCATAAATTTGGAATCTAACGGCTTCCTCCTCTACCCCCGCACCGTCATGATCCGACGGACCAGTCAACAAAAGTCAGATAGGGCGGGCGTATCGAAAAGCTGTGCGACAAACTTACTGATCTTCCAGGGTTCCTTTCTTGAGGTCTTTGATGGCGGCAAAGCCACATTCCACCCTGGCGTGCTCCTCTAAATTGTTTAAGACTTTCTTGCCCGCCTCAGGTAGTATGGGTCCCAGGTGGCCTAAAAAAAATTAAAAACACACACATACATACAACATAATTTGGTAATATGGTAATTTGCTATTGCTTTTTCACACCATGCCATTTTTAAAAGGTGAGAAAAAAAACTTTTTTTTTACACAAACCATAGAAAATTAACATACCTTGATAAAAGTAAAGACAAACAGTGAGGCAAGGGGCATGTCGAAAGTGAAGGAAATGACATTGAATACTGTTAACCCTCTAAAGGCCACGGCCCTATATAAAGGGCATGGCATCATTGGAACGGGATGTACCCAGGCCTTATCCTATATAAAGGGCATGCCTTCATTGGACCGGGATGTACCCAGGCCTTATCCTATATAAAGGGCATGCCATCATTGGACCAGGATGTACCCAGGCCCTATCCTACATAAAAGGCATGCCATCATTGGACCGGGATGCCCAGGTACCCATAAAAGGCCTTATCCAGGCCTTATCCTATATAAAAGGCATGCCATCATTGGACCGGGATGTACCCAGGCCTTATCCTATATAAAAGGCATGCCATCATTGGACCGGGATGTACCCAGGCCTTATCCTATATTACAGGTATGCCATCATTGGACCGGGAAGTGCCCAGGCCCTATCCTACACAAAGGGCATGACATCATTGGACCAGGGAAGTGCCCAGGCCCTATATAAACGGCATGCCATCATTGGACCAGGAAGTGCCCAAGCCCTATATAAAGGGCATGCCATTATTAGACCGGAAAGCACCCAGGCCTTATCCTATCTAAAGGGCATGACATCATAGGACCAGGAAGCACCCAGGCCTTATCCTATCTAAAGGGCATGAAATCATAGGACCAGGAAGCACCCAGGCCTTATCCTATCTAAAGGGCATGACATTATAGGACCAGGAAGCACCCAGGCCTCATCCTATATAAAGGGCATGACATCACAAGACCAGGAAGCACCCAGGCCTTATCCTATATAAAGGGCATGACATCATAGGACCGTGAATCACACAGGCCTTTATCGTATAAAGGGCATGACATCATAGGACCGTGAAGCACCCAGGCCTTATCCTATATAAAGGGCATGACATCATAGGACAGGGAAGAACACAGGCCTTATCCTATATAAAGGACATGACATCATAGGACCGTGAAGCACCCAGGCCCTATATAAAAGGCATGCCATCATAGGACCAGGAAGCACCCAGGTCTTATCCTATATAAAGGACATGCCATAATTGGACTGGGAAGCGCCCAGGTCCTATAAAAGGCATGCCATCGTAGGACCAGGAAGCACCCAGGCCTTATCCTATATAAAGGACATGCCATCATTGAACCGGGAAGCGCCCAGGCCCTATATAAAAGGCATGCCATCATAGGACCAGGAAGCACCCAGGTCTTATCCTATATAAAAGACATGCCATAATTGGACTGGGAAGCACCCAGGCCCTATATAAAGAGCATGCCATCGTAGGACCAGGAAGCACCCAGGCCTTATCCTATATAAAGAACATGCCATCATTAAACCGGGGAAGCGCCAGGCCCTATATAAAAGGCATGCCATCATTGGACCAGGAAGCACCCAGACCCTATCCTATATAAAGGGCATGCCATCATAGGACCAGGAAAAACCCAGGCTATCCTATAAAGGACATGCCACCATTGGACCAGGAAGCACCGAGGCCTATCCTATATACAGGGCCCAGACATCATAAAAGGGACCAGACCAGGAAGCACCCAGACCCTATCCTATATAAAGGGCATGCCATCCTTATCGACCAGGAAGCACCCAGACCCTATCCTATATAAAGGCATGCCATCATAGGACCAGGAAGCACAGACCCTATCTATATAAAAGGCATGCCATCAAAGAACCAGGAGCACCCAGGCCCTATCCTATATAAAGGGCATGCCATCATAGGACCAGGAAACACCCAGACCCTATCCTATATAAAGGGCATGCCATCAAAGGATCAGGAAGCACCCAGGCCTATCCTATATAAAAGGGCATGCCATCATAGGACCAGGAAACACCAGGCCTTATCTATATAAAGGGCATGCCATCATTGGATCAGGAAGCACCGAGGCCCTATCCTATATAAATGAGCTTGCCATCATAGGACCAGGAAGCACACAGGCCTTATCCTATATAAAGGACATGCCATCATAGGACCAGGAAGCACCCAGGCCTTATCCTATATAAAGAACATGCCATCATTAAACCGGGGAAGCGCCCAGGCCCTACATAAAAGGCATGCCATCATAGGACCAGGAAGCACCGAGGCCCTATCCTATAAAGGGCATGTCATCATAGGACAGGAAGCACCCAGACCCAATCCTATGTAAAAGGGCATGCCATCATAGGACCAAGAAGCACCAGGCCTTATCCTATATAAAGGGCATGCCATCATTGGACCAGGAAGCACCCAGACCCTATCCTATATAAAGGGCATGCCATCATAGGACCAGGAAGAACCCAGGCCCTATCCTATATAAAGGACATGCCACCATTGGACCAGGAAGCACCGAGGCCCTATCCTTTATAAGAGGGCATGCCATCATTGGACCAGGAAGCACCGAGGCCCTATCCTATATAAAGGCCTAATAGCCAATGAAAACATCATTTACTTTAATCACATAGCACCCCCCCCCCCCCCCACACAGCCTTGCTATCAATCGGCAAGTAATGCACTTCATTGAGTAGTGTTGACTGTGTAATCACACCTTTTTGTTCAGCATTTCATTGTTTGTCAACACAATGGAGATCACTGACCTAGGGGGTCTGAGTGTTGTTAGACAGTTTGTGATGTAAACTGACAACAGAGGCCCTGGCATAATGTCACTTATTACTGAATTGAAAAAAGATTATTTCAAAATGACGCATGAATCTTCGAGTAGAGTTGTCAGAGGGAAACCCCAACCCCTTTTCTGTCTGTTTCTTGTATACTTAATCTCGTCTTTGTTCCTATGGGGCTTTAATATTTTTCAATGTCATTTCCTTGATAAAGAAAAGATATGAATTTACAAAGTTATATATAAATTTAAGTCAACAAATAAAACGTATCATAAACACATTGATTGAGTTTTGACCTGTTAAGTAGTGAAAAACAAACACGGTTGATCCCTATTTTTTCTATTCATCTCATCATAACTAGAAACATCCCACCCCGCCTAAATATTTTGTTTACTCGTTTGTTTCATAGCCATTTACCATCTCCATCGTATGAGTAATCTTGCAGGGGTGAACTTAAAGGGAAAATAGCAAGATGAAAGATATGTGGCAAATGAAAAAGAACCCCCCCCTCAAAGGTATTTATATAGAGCACTCCCTTCAATTAAGCTGCTAGTGTCATTTAGAGAAAAATGTAAAAAATCACGGACTTTGGCACTGTTGGCTTTAGGAATTCCAAATTTCAATCGGCGTGAAAAACATGATATATTTTCATCATGTCACTTTCACACTTTTCAGGAAGCCTGATTTCCTTTTATTCCCTAGGATTATCTCTCCCGGTCTCGTTTTTACGAAAACGGATATTCGTGACACACTATTGAAATGAAACTCCACCAATTAAGAATTTTTTCACCGTTGTAGCAGGTTACCTACCTCGTACAAGAAATATGTGGACTCTAGGAACTCAGGCCTGAGGATGCTGTGCCCAGTGAACGCGGAAGTCTGTGGTGAATGCCTGCAGCATAGAGAGAGTTTAGAGCATATTTATATATATATATATAATATACCTAGATCTATATATCTTATATTGTTTAGATATATATAGATCTAAATATAGATATATATAGATAGATATTTCACCAAGAGCGTATCCAACGTGTTCAACATTGACTGAATTATAAATACTTGGCCTTAAACGAATTGTGGTTTCGGTCACCGAGCAATTGGTGCTGCCAGATTTGAGACCATGAGATCAACGGTTTCCAATCCTGGCAAAAGCTGGGTCGGTTGCGCTGCGTTTGTGTTCCTCACGGGGATGACACGCCGTTTGTGTTCCTTGGGGATGACATAGAACGCATTTTCACACTCGACCCAGGTGCAAATGTGCACATACAAAGACAAGACTAAGACAAGGGTAAATTCTAATTTTTAAAAACTCAATAAAAAAATTCACGTGTTGGGGCTTGAACCTACAGCCTTTGGGTTGAGAGGCCGACACCTTGCTTCTGAACCACCGAATACCTCTTGAGCTAAAGGCCTCAACCATGTTTGAGCTGACATCTCAGGCAGCTCTTTTAGCAACTGGATTGCATACAGCAGGGGTTTCCTGACTTTATCTTTGGGATAAACCCGTGGATGCAAGGTCTCCGGGAACCCCAAACTTTCGAGACACGATCCGAGCCCGAATAATACTATGATACATATAACCGTGCTTAGGAAATGATCAAGTTCATGGTGTAATATTGCAATGACAATAATTACAAATGAAAAATGTTTACTATAAAATGTTGAGTGTATGCGAATATGACAGGAAACACTGTAATGTTACTAGACACGTGCTTGTCATCTTGTTGCAATGGGTTGAAGATCTGATTTTATTTCAACAAAAAGCGACACTCTAGTTTTGACTTTCAGAAAAGTCCTAAAATAAATCCCAGGAGTTCATTGCGCCCCAGATGGGTAGCCCGTAGCATACAGTCAATGTTGAATCAGATTTTCCGGTTGTCAATCTCACAGTGCGACTTCAAAATTTCAAAGGTTTCCATTAATCTGTCGAATTTGTATTTACAAATCAAACTTACTCTCAATATGGTCAAAGTTGTGACCAAAAAAACTTTGTTTACCTCTGATGTCAATTTGATCTTCTTCAGACCAGATACTGCCACTTCTGAAAGGGGGCAGGGGACCATCCTTGTCCAGCTTCATTGAGTAGAAACTCTATTGTTACAGGCGTTTACTTACCTCCGGAAGGAAATTGTGTCTTTGGACGACTTGGTACAGCATCTCATGAGTTTCCACCGCAGAACCAATGTCACCAAACATGACCTAATAAAGTAAGCAAGTAATAATTCATTCATAAAGAGTACAAATCTATCCAAAATGCTTAAGGCACATAAAACCAAAAATAGTAATCAATTGTATTGACATTTCAATTTTTTAAAAGATTAACTTCGGTCTTGTGTTCTAACCTAAATCTAAAATCTCAATCCAAGTGGCTCATCGGCCTCTCAAGCATTGATGTTCGAGGGAATGATACATTTGATTTTTACGCACATCCCTGCTAAGGTGATCTCGGGGTTATTGGTTGGATGTTTAATTTTACCGGACTGCCTTGTAATCAGCCAAGGGATCTTTAATGTGCATACATATAGTGTTGTGATCTGCAAAGCGGGACCTACTTTTATCATCCGTCTGGTAGGACTAGGTGTCGATCCACCTACCTGAGCCAGGAGGATAGATTTTCTCGAAAAAACTTGAGAAAATGTTTCAACTCTCAGAGGGGCTCGAACCCACTACCTTTTGGTTGAGAGGCCAACAACTTGACTCTGGACAATTGAGTCCCCACACTTCTGCTTTCAACACATTCATTGTATAGATTGTTTCGGGCACAAGATGCCCTTGGCACATTGTATAAGGGGAAAAAAAGTAACAGTGGAACCCACAAGAAATCAAGTCATTTGTCGTTAATTCTCAGTTGTGATTGTTTTCAGCCACCAGTCCAATTTTATTATTTTCTCTCTTATTATCTAATTGCATATCAACCTCAGGTTTTGATCTTAGCGGGTTCCACTGTATGTCACTTTCAGAAATGTTCGCAAAAGTAAATATTCAAAGAAAAATACAAGACAATCACACCAACGATGTACAAGAAACAAATGAACAGATTATAAATCAACGACTTTGGGCTTTTCTTTCTTTTCTTTTTCCATTGTTTTTTTTTCTTCCATAGTTACTTGTATTTCTGAAGGAGATTTCCTGTAGTAAAGGAAAACCTATGGCCTATTCGATCTTAGCATGTGTAAAACCCTAGTGAGTTTGTGACATATTTGTTTAGGTGTGCCCTAGTGTCCATTAATTTATATCTGGAAAGAGACAGAATTGTATAGAAATTTGTGGTTTTATCAAAATACGTCAAGCTGTTTGGAATGTTGTAGAAATTTCCGTTTCTGGAAATGCCTTGGTTTTGATTATAAATAGTTGAGGTCAACCATGATGGGAGGAAGATGTACAAGAACGTAATGTTGATTCTACCTTCATGTTATACCAGCATTGTGAATTGGCTTCACCTCATTGATTGATTGTCGACTGTGAGTATAATAAATAGCCTTGTTATAATCATTAATCGAGCCTTGGTGTTACTAGATTGTTTATGTCAACATCTAGATCTAGAGTGCACTGCCTGCTCCATTTATACCTTTGTAACACTTATATTTCTTTCATGTCCATTCGGCAAAGAAGCTTTGAAAACAGTAGATGCCCTGATTACTCCAGGTCCAACTGGCAATGGCGTTATTATTTTGACAATGAACATTAGCATTCTTTCATGTCAGTCTCACCTGCAAACCTGGCCAGAAAGCCAAAAGAGCATCCATGAAATTCCTCGAAGCGCTGAGTCGGCTTGTGCATGTGGACGTCAACCAGAAGGGGGCCCTGACGTATGTATTTCTTGACCGCATCGTAGTGCTGCCATAGACGAAAAAATGTGATGAGAAGTGAGGACAAACCCTGATGCCATTTAAGTCAATAAAACATTGATGATGTCGACAACAACAAATGAAAGACCGTAATTTTCATGACAGACCTAATGTGACGTGACAGTTTGGCAATATCGTACACATCTTTTCAGATCTTGAAGAATCAATTTATTTCACTTCCAAGACACAAATTCTCTTCTCGAAGGAAAGGAAGCAAACCGAGTAAAAAAATTATAGTGTTAAACATATCATCAGTGTTGATCATATGACTATAAAGTAATCACACGTAGAATCAGACAGTTTGGCCATTGCTTTCTATATCACTTTTACTTTGGCCAAATCTGAATAGATCTAATGTAAAAAGCCTGGCAAGAAAGTAGTAGCCCAATTGGCTCTCTTTCTCATTTTTCTTCTTCTTTCATCTTTCAATATTTATTTCTCATAGTCTTACCTTATTGAATCTAGCCAGATACGTGTCATCGCCAAGCAACACATAAGCTTTCAGCACGTATTCGTAATATGAGTCAATACCAGCACCAACGCCACTCTCTGAAACACACAAGACCAATAATATTGTCAAGGTATCCATTGCAATGTACCCCGTCCACCAGACACGGCGATCTAAAGTGAGCGAATTAAGAGGAAGCAGCAAGATGAAAGAGTGAGAGAGAAAATAGTAGGACATACTAGTAGCATCCTCCAACCTCCCACTTCCTTTCGCTTTCTCTCTGACAATCCTTTTTTGCTGTTGTTGCTTATTCAGCAATCCGCGACTTTAATTCTTTGGGGGACAGAGACGGCTGAGTGGTTAAAAGCACTGTGACCCACAG
Organism: Doris montereyensis; assembly: GCA_037039925.1. Lineage (NCBI taxonomy): Eukaryota > Metazoa > Mollusca > Gastropoda > Nudibranchia > Dorididae > Doris > Doris montereyensis. Next base: position 39,940 of record JAXRKP010001619.1, read on the forward strand.
GAACTGGGTTCAAGCCCCATTTCAGGCATTTCGTTTTGTCCTTGGGCAAGAAAATTGACCC
>JAXRKP010001619.1:45000-106788 GCA_037039925.1 Doris montereyensis
ATTAGGCCTGAGGCATAGTGGAAATCATATTGATCACCTTGGCGGTAAGGATGATCAAGTTAAAAGCAGCAAATGTACTTAAGAACTAAATCCTATATCCAATTCATAAGCCTGCTACAGTGCGACATGTATTTGTCATACTTAATGGGTTCGGAAATGGTTCGAGGAATCCGTGATTCCGGGTACATGTGAATGCATCAGGTGATGACGGAAACTACTCTTACAGTTATTTTTCTCTTCTCTGCCATTTCCAGACGAGAACTATAGATCTAAAATAAAACAACAATTACAAGAATTCAAGAGGGACAGCCCGTGCTTTCCTAAAAATGTCGATTCACTTTAATATTAACCTCTTTGTAAGGTAATTAACACAAACTCCATCAACTGCTTGCCTTTTTCAGAGTCTCTGCTGTTAACTAAGAGTTTTTTAAAACGAATTACAGTTAATCCTCATCATATATTATATTATACATACCTTTCAAGGTAGAAATAGACTCACGAACTAAAAGCCACCAAAAAAATAAGACACGTACCAAATATGTTTTTTACGTATTAGTTTGGCAGCTATGAATATGGTAAGAAGCTTTCTTTCCTCATGATACATATACACAATGATGTGTATTACGTATTTGCCCTAACACAGCAAAGGAAATCCAATCAAGATTTTATATTCCTTTTTCATCAGAAAATTATAAGACTTTACTCACCCAAGAATCCGAATGTTGGTTTCAAACACAGACACCACCGTGTCAGCATCAAATTTTGCATCCGCATCACTAGTCTAACTGCCCTGTCAAACTCAGAAATGTTGCCAAATATCTAGTTAACAAATTTGAAACAAAGAACAAAACAATTATGTTTGTATAAATAATAGCTGGTGAAACAACACTCACAATTCCCCCCCTCCCCCAAAATAGTATTTAAAGCTTTGTTTAGTAAGACAATATAATAAAAGGAAGAAAGCGGCAAAAGTGTATGTAATATATATATGCATTTACTCAATAAGAAACAACTATTAACTACAAATTAATAAACAAAAACAATCCTTAAACAGAAAAGAAGCACTGCAATGCTATATCCAATTAAAACATTATCTCAATAAAAACTTCTTTTTTATTTAAAAAAAACACAAAAGAACAAAAAAAGTTTTAAAACACCAAGAAAAAGAGAAAGAGAAAAAATTCAAATACTTACAGCTAACGTGTCCAAGGAATCTATAAGAGTTAATGTGAAACTATGGAAGAAAGCAAGGAACATGAAGCATTATTTATATAATTGTCTCCATGAAATGAGAAGAGAATCATGTAAGTTTAGAACAAATAACAAAACAATTGAACTTATAACATTCAGGGAGTGCTGTCCGTTCCTCAGGTATAATATATATTTATATTCACTTTTGTTTTTTTCTTTTTTCTCATAGTAAAATAAAACATTGATGTCATCAGCTAGACCACATCAACTTGTGTATCATTACATTAAGATGTTTCAAAAATATATTAAAACTTATGGTATAGTTGTATAAATAATCAAAACATCTAGTTCTTTTCTCAAGAATAATAATAATGATAATAATATATGCATTTATATAGCGACATTGATCTCTAATGAGTCTCATGGCTCTATACATACTTAAGACAACAAGGAAGCATAATCAAAACACTTGAACATGTGTGATGTTATAACCCATTTACGAGACATTCTGAAAATCAAAGAATGACCAGAAATGACATGGGCAGCAACAATAAAGCGAAAGAAATGAGCTTCAAACAACTAACTTTCCTAGTGTGTCATCAATATCACCCCTGGACGTTTCAGACCTCTGTATCTCCCCTTTGCATGATAATGGCATCAACTCATCTGCAGGATACGCATTTGTCTAAAGGAAAATGAATAGAAAGACAACATCCCCTCTCATTGACCTATCGAAAAATAAAATGCTGCACGGCTCAGTAAGGTCTGAAACGAAAAATCTCTAGACATCCCTGAGATTTCCCAAATTTAAAAGATCTTTACATGGAATACACATTAATTCTCATTATCATTAACACAAACCAACATTCCGCCCTTGTAGGGAAAAGAAACGACAAAACAAAACGCAAAGAGCATGGGATCATGTTGTCAACAATTATATCCTAAACTTATGCTTTTTCAGTCATTCATCTCATTGTACTATTTCATCACAATGACCAAATTGAACCTGTTTGTTTTATTTTATAGATTTTAAAAGATTACTAGGGAAGAAGCAATGATGGTGGGATGAAGATAAAATGAAAAAGGAGAGCAGTTAAGAATGTGGACATAATATAAAAGATGTCTCAAAGCTAGGAGTTCTGTTTATTGGTCTTCAATTTTTACTAAAAGTATTAAAGTCAATAAATCAAGTCATTTGATCATTGTGAGAGGTGATCTGATTGTAAGTGGATATAGTAGTGTCTTCTAGAGCATGATGGCTCGCACGCTGACTGGGCAATATATAGATATATTGTCATTATTATCCACTGATGTGTGTGTGTGTGTATGTATGTGAGAGAGAGAGAGAGAGAGAGAGAGAGAGAGAGAGAGAGAGAGAGAGAGAGAGAGAGAGAGAGAGAGAGAGAGGGAGAGAGAGAGAGACAGAGAGAGAGAGACAGAGAGAGAGAGAGAGAGAGAGAGAGAGAGAGAGAGAGAGAGAGAGTGAGAGTGAGAGTTGTTTCTTATTGTTATATTTATAGAATATATCATTATATATTATCACCATCATGGTTAATATTATTCTATATATATGTAATTTGTTTCATATCATATTATTTAAGAAATAATCATTTGTTTGTGAAATGTTATAAAGTTGTGACTAAAAAATTTTTTCCCAGAAAGGACTAATAAAGATTCTCATATTATCTTCTAAATAAGTGAGATTAGGGTCAGGAATTGTGATAGATGAATGAGAGATGAGTGTAATAGTTAATAAAGATAAGATAGATAAAAATTTCTTTATTTGTCCGAAAAGTGAAATTTGCTCTGGTGACGTTCAAATCAAAATGAATAAATTACAATGCAATTCATCTCTTTCACTTTCATTCTCTCTTTCACAACTAAAATCAATACATTACAAAACCGGTGCTTTATGAATATGGACAACATAAAATCATAATGATTATATTATGTAAATATCAAGTTTTCAAAATCTTTGTAAATTGTTATAACAGATACAAAAATCGCTTAAACAACTTCCATTCATAATATAAATAAATGTCTAAATAAATAGGCTCTCTAAATAATTATTAATCGCAATGTGGAGGAGTGTACATCTGTTTCGCAATCATCATGTTCTCTATCCAGCGGTCTTTTTATTGGCTCATTCGTTGTCCTTAAATATCTTTCCATGTAAGACAATCATTATTTGTACAAACATCTAATAATTATCAGGTTTGGATCAACATTAAAATATCTATTTTTCTGTTTTGTGATTATAATAATAATAATAATACTAGTATCAATAACAAATAATAATAATATCCTGAAGAACTGATTCTCATCTATGACAATAGCAATCTCTGCCGAATTACATGCCGCAAAATATACAATGCTAATCATCCCCTCAAAATGCAACAATGACCTGTTTTTGTCAGTACATTTTCAATTTGTTGCATTCAAAGAGTCAATTCATGTGAAAAATAAACTCGATAACATCTTTTTGCCTCCCTCACAGTAACAAAATATATCATGCACGTGTGTGTGTGTGTATGTGATCTAGATTTGTGTTAACTATGTGCACACATGTGCACGACAATGCCTAGTCTTGGCTAACTCAGCTCTTGTCACCCTTATCCGCCCATTCCCTCCCCGACTTGGCTGTTGATAATGGTGAGAAAATCTGAGAAAGGTTTTGTGTCACTTTTATCCATGGAGATCATAATCTGAATGACGTGTGTCAACAAAAAAAAAAAGATTCCTAGTTGGGAATGTCACTATCCCATCCCTTCTAGTAGTCTTGAGTGAGCGAAGAATGAACAATCTTTCTTTGAAAAGAGGTTTAGGCCTATAATTGGGTCTCGTCATCAAATCAAGTAACAACTACCAAAAACGATAACAAACAACTAACAAAACAAAAGAGTTTATGTCCAAACAAAAAATGGCCATATAAATACATTATATGCCATTGGCCGTGGCAAGGTGGTTGTTACCCTTGACACGCTCAAATGCACCTTTCTTAAAATGCACAATATTTTGTCACCCCCGTGGACCATGCTTTTTGACAGAGGCTTCTGTATAAGATACAATGAAGAGGGTAAAAAACTCACCATGTATGCACTGTATGCATGATTGAACATCTCTACAGTTTTATCTCTGAAAACAAAACAAGAGGAAGAAAAAAGTAAACATGAGCTTTGTCTTAATCAACAAACATAATCAAAAATTATTCATCTTCTTTTGGGTCGGTGGCATCTGTGACTGAGTGGTTAGGCTGTCAGATTTGGGAACATGAGGCCCAGAGTTTGAATCCACAAAGATAGGTCCGACGTCGGGAAATGCACTTAGCACACATTTTCCGTAATCGACCCAGGTGTAATTGGGTACAAGCATTAGCTTGGGAGTAAAGCCTGTGTCAGACAAGCGCCCTGTCCAAGAGGTGATTATTCCCACCTGTTCCACTTCACGCTATAGAAACCAGGATAAGCTCCGGCTCTATCGGCTTGTAATGACCTTGAAGAAACATAAATGTGGATCAGTTCTTCTTTTTTGTGGAGTTTGATTTTTGTTTTCATACAATGTGGTTTGCCAATATTTAGAAATTGAATCTGGAATAACTCTCTAAGTTGGTTACCTATGAACATCGCAAGTTAACTTTTAACAAGATCAAGGAAACAATTTCTGTGCTGACAGTGACATGAACAAAGCGAGTGGAGTTTTAAATGAATAATAACCATTAAAATTTTGTCTAATACATATTTAAGGGAAGAAAGGGGTGCAGTTTTATAAGTTTGTGTGCGCTTAATCACTCAATATAATTGCCTCTATACAGATGTTCTCTCCTGCCAATACTTTTTATGCCACAATATACCACCACACATTCTTACCACAAACTACAAATTTGACCTGATGCATTATATTCCTATAAACACCGCTAATTAACTCCTATTTGAGTCTGGCGGCTATGAATTATTAACTCCTTTCTTATTATGTGTGCCTAGCAGTTAAAGGCAGCAGGACAGGTTTGAATCCTAGCAATGCTTAGGTCTTGACTTGGTCCTGCTTGTGAAAGACATGAATTTGCCCGCTCGACACATGTACACAAAGGAACCAGGATAAGCTGGAGAGTAGATCTGCACACTTGCTTTACCTTAGCCCTTGAAGCGCCTGAACCAACATTTACATATGGCAGGTTTCACAAAAATGGGACCCAATGATAACTTGAACTCTTCAATTAATGTTCCTCAAAGTCTAATTGATGAATCTTCTTAACATTTGGTCCATGTATAGCTTTGACATCGCAGATATAAAAAACATAATATTGTGAAATTTGCTTTCAATTTGTGTGTTTTGTGAATATTTTTTGGTGTGAACGTCAGCAAACCAGACAGACCACATTTCTTTAATAAGTCCCTTTTCACCTTAAGGTAGGTGAGGTCAACGACCTTTTATTTTGTTTTCTTTAATTCCATGTGGAAGAGAATTGTTCAAAGAAAAATTTGGCGAGTCCTAAATATTTTTTATCTTTGCAGTGATCACGTGAGGGAGGTTTCAGATTTTCGTTATTATGTAACAACTGATGTCTACAAATGAACACACATTAAGAGCTGAAAAAAACAGTTGAAAAATACGTAGAAGCGCCGTTTTTTGATCTTGAAAGAAAACGTATTCCTACCATATATTCTGTAAAAGACACGAAAAAAATCATAGGTAACTCTAAATGAGAGTGAGAATACCATGAGACTAAAAATATTTCATGGTCGGACAAAAATTTTTTTCATCTGAGATCTAATAACGGTAATATTGCGTGCCGAGCTATTGTCTCGTAGTTCATCGCGTGTAAGCCTATTGGGAAATCATGAAATTTTTGTTTTTAAATTGTCTGGTTGGTTTGCGGAATATTTTGTTTTTGGATTACTCTTACGGCCATGTGCTTACGGCCATGTGCTTACGGCCATGCAAAATGTAGACGATGATCGGACATCAGAAAGGAGACTGTGATCAGGTTAGATTCTGAGACCGTTCAGGTTAGATTCCGGTTGCATTAGCAAAACCTGCTTTGGCTTATCGTGAGTGAAACTTATGTAAAAGAAGTCCGGCAATCAATAGACTTTCATGATTTATTATGTTCTAATAAATAAAGACAAGATAATTGGCATACGGGAGGTTTAAAGTCATTACAAGAAGTCCATTACAATGATAGTGACTTTAACGTTCCACTATGCACAGTCTCCCTTGGCATAACAATACAATATTACTAAAAACGCATTTCAACGAGAGAGAGAGAAAAAATTACTAATAGCACAGGTTCAAGTAGAGTTCAAGATTTGCCAGCCACCGCTCCCATCCCGTCCCGTATTCTCCTGAGAAGCAATTATCGATCGATAAAGACAAGTTTGTGCTAGTCTAGGGGCGCTATGTGACTGTAGATAGTTAGAGAGGGGGGGTGAGTGATGATGAGGGAGCTGGAGAAGTGATGATGGGGGGGGGGCTCGTACGGGAGAAAGGAACAATTGTCGTCAAAAGCGCTTTCTTTCGGCGGGTTTTGTTGCTGGTGCATCTCTCTCTCTCTCTCTCTCTCTCTCTCTCTCTCTCTCTCTCTCTCTCTCTCTCTCTCTCTCTCTCTCTCTCTCTCTCTATTGGCAAATATCGGTCTTTACTATCGCATCCTCACTCGTTAAAATTATAAGTCGTGGAAGTTTACCGTACCAGTTTGAGCAGAATGGTACACACGATAAACCCGTAACACGAATAAGGATAGTATAAAGGCGTACAATCACAGAAATTTTACAAAAACGGGACAAAAGGCATTGGTTTTCATTTTCATCATCCACACGATCCGGATCGCGGCGATCTCATCTGATCAACGGTAAGGCACCGGCCGTAGACTCCACGCCCGAGGTGTCGGAAACACAAACACAGACTTCACATCTTATTGAGAACTAGGAAAAGTCCAGGAAACTCTCCAAACCAGATGCCCAAGCGATGTCACTAAATAAACGTCAGAAACCTCGGTCGACGGGACGCGAGCAGTTCACGTAACATTACGTACTGGCGTTGGACCTAGAATTTTCACAGTTATGCCCCTTGACTGAAAAACATGACTTTTAAAAAGCTAATTTACTTGCTCCACAGTCCTTTGCTATCTCTTAAAGTCATATATCTGGAATCCTCATGTTCTAAGCTTTTAACATGGTATATAACACTTGTAAAAATATAAACATGTATATTTTTTTGACAAAAGAGGAAATGGGGATGGACCATTTTGTAAAACCTGCCATATATATGTACATCATTTTTTTTTTCATTTTTACTCCAAAGAACCACGCTGACGATATACAATTATGGGCATGGCCATGGTCAGCTCGCAGAGCATTTCACACACTTTTCATCAGCAATAGTATGAAATTTGGGTATTCACGTGTATCGGTTTAATATAACAGACCATTGATTATGACTATGCTCAATAATTGAGAATGGAATGTTAACTTCATTTGATTGACATTTAGCTTTTATTGATCGGCCAATAAACCTGCAGTACATGCTTGACCAACAGAAAGCAACTCCCTCCATCCCCACAACACACACACCCTACCCCCTCTACCCCCACTAGCATAATGCTTAGATTTAGGATTATCATTACTAACACTTAGAGTACACTAAGGAGCCTGGTTTTAAAATAAATGTGAGTGCAAGTAGCCTCACACTTTAATAAGAGAAAAAAATTATTTATAATGCAATATAAGTTACCCAATGACATCACTGCTATCAAAGGGTGAAATAAATACATCTGTAAATAATGTGAACCTCACCTTAGCTGTCTCTTCTCTTCAGCTGTTATCGTTCCGGGTGGATTACATGATCCCATTACCACGACCAAACACAAGAGAAGGGCTAAACACACCTCTACATTCTCCCATCTTCCCTCCATACCTCCTAGCTTCTAAAGTAAGATGGTCACTAGAATACGGCTGCATGAGGTGTTATATTACTACAAAACTTCCACTCAATCTACCGCGATTAATGGACTGTCTAAAACTACCCAGTTGACATTATGATGTGTCAATGATGTAAATCTCAGAAAACTGTCATGTTGTCAATAGTCAACTCGTTCCCTACGAGATAGTACGAGATACGGATCTACTTTCGATTTTAAATGTTTTTAAAAATATCAATCTATACAAGTAAGACGGAAAACGAAATAAGAAAAAAAAGTTGCTTGAGAATGAGATCTGGAGAGAGTGATTACTGTGGAGGGTTTAGATTTTGAATCTATTTGTATAGTATGGATTGTGGATTTTCGCTCTAGAATAAATAATGAGAGAATACCCGTTTTCTAAAAACTATTATCAATGGGTTTTTTTAGTTGCACCGGTCCGACAGGAATCCATTAGAACACCAATTAAAGCTATAAAATGTCGTGTTCCACGACGTTGGCCTATTGGCTATCGCGATTTATTTGACCTATTACTATTATAGATTATATCGTAATGTTTTAAACACAATGTATTTTACGCGCGTTAGAGACTTTCTTTTTTGTGGTTAGTGAGTTTATAGATTACCCGTAGATCTATCAATGTAGACTCTCAGTCTTTTCTCCTCCGGTTGGATAACATGATCCCAAAAATGATAAACGACAATATTTGATACGTATGTATTATGTAACTTCACAAAAGAAGATACAACAGACACGTAACGTTTCGGGTATAAGCCTTTGTGAGACAACACGTGGAGCCATCACAGAGTGTGAATGTGATGTCAGAAGGAAGAACAAACAATGAGATGAAAGTGAAAGGAGAGCTCGATCCCTTATAGTAAATGCCTACCATTTAGACACAAGAGTGTGGCAATACATATATAGCTACTAATAAATACTAACAGCATGATAGATTACTTATACCCAAACAACCTGTCAAAAATGTCATTTGTATATAGGTAGAGCATAGACATAACATTATAATAATTATAAGAAGAATATATAATAGAAGAAGAAGAACAACAATAATAATAATAACAACAATAATAATAATAATCATTTCTAAAGCGCCACTCCCATCTTACGACATCTCTAGGCACATAATTATACAAACATAGTAAAAACATGAGCAATGTACATGTTACATATATAAAAAAACTCACGAAAATACATTATCTATAAAGGTGTATGGTAGCCTACATGAATTAAAATCGCATAATAAAATCAATTACTTCCCTTCTAAGAAGCATCACATGAGGTACGTTTTCATGTGTTTTTTAAAGGTGTCTTCTGGTGTGTCAAACATAGATCATTATGGATAGCGGGAGAGAATCTCACAGGTGAGGACCTGAGTATTTAAAAGAGCGGGGTAACAATTTTGTCAGGCATTTCTTTGGGAGAACGCTTTGCAGACACTGGTTGGTAGATTTCAATTATGAGATGGAATTGGAACCTGCCAGTTTTACATTTGTGTAACACAATGTGGCAATTTTGTATCACATTCTTTTATCGACCGAGAACCAATGCAGAGACACGAACATAGGGGAAATGTGTTCATATATATTTTTTCTTCAAAATCGCCCTGGACCGCATGGTTTGGATACGTTGGAACTTGTGAATCAAGACATCGGGTAGAATTTTAAATACAGGGAGTTGCAATAGTCAATGGGGGAAATGTGTGCTGAAGTCAATGTTATAAGAGAACTTAGATTTTCAAAGTTTCGTAGGTGACCTATACGTCTGATTTCGAGGTAAAGAGTTTTACAGAGATTGTTTTTTTTATTGTGATATTCCATACATGAATTATCATTTAAATATACCCAAGATTTTAAGCACTCTGTGTGCATTTTATTTTTGTTTTTGACCTCGTGGAGTTAGTTACGTCAGGCCAACTGAGTTTTTTAGTACATGGTAATATTTTTGAGATTTTCTTCTTTCAGATTAAGCTTGTTAGTAGTCATCCATGCTTTTACATCAGATATACATAATTCCATGGATTTCAATCTAGTAATTTGTGTTCATGCATGACAGATTTGTGCTGTGTATCGTCAGCATACATGTGGTGGTTGATCCCTTGTTGTTTGACAATATCACTAAGCGGTTGTGTATGCAATGTATACAGTAGGGGACAAGCACTGACCCTTGTGGAACCCAGTACTGAATGGAAAAGGAGAAGATTGAACTTTATCAAGAGAGAAAGATTTAGTACGACCGTGAAGATATGATATAAACCAGTCAAACACAATGCCATCTTTACTAAAAGTTTTGGAAAGTCACTCAATAAGAATAGAATGATCAAGTGTGTCAAACGCCTCATTTAAATCAAGTAGGTTTAAAACTGGCACTTTGTTAATATCGGCAGCGCACAACAAATCATTTTGTATCTTAAGCAATGATGTCTCTGTGTTGTGATATTGCCTGTAAACTGACTGATTGGTTCGAACAATTAATATTTCAAAAGAGTTTCCTTTAATTGCATTGCAACGACCTTTTCTAAACTTTTCGATAAAATTGGGGAGGTTTGAAACATGCCTATAGTTTTTTTAATTCTTCAGGAGATAGATTGGATTTCTTAAGATAATAAGAAAATGGGTTACAATTGCGTGTTTAAAGGCCTTTAGGTACATTTCCAGTTTTTAGAGATTTATTAACCATGTTTGTTAGGACAGGAGCCAGGTGATCTAATTATCTCACCAATAGCGATGTGTCAATTATATCAAGGTAACATGACTTCGGTGGTGAAGATTTTATAAGGGTGTTGAGCTCCTCATCGGTGACCGGTTAGAACTCACAAAAGACCGTATCACCCTCAAATTGTTTGAAAGTTGGTGGTGAATGATGATGCTAGTCGATATTGTTTTTGATGAGATGTACTTTTTCTTGAATTATGTCCAAATACATCAGGTAGGTTTTTATTTGATTTGATTTACCCACGTTTACAACAAGGTGATATCAAAGTTTTTGGCAGGATTTTTTAAATTTTGCCTTGACTGTCCTGTAACTGTAAACAATCAAAGGATCTTTAACGTGCACAGAGTGTTGTTATCTGTACCGCGACCTCTGTGTCGGCATCCATCAGCTCGCCATATTAGGTGTCTCATCTTTGTTCCTATCGGGCTTTAGTTAATATTATTCAATGTCATTTCATTCACTTCCGACATGCCTTGCACCCGTTGTTTTGTTATGTAAATTATCAGTCAAATTATAACATCGCATAGAATAACGTACGAAAGAAGCTAAGGCACCGGTATGCCATGCCTACCAATAGTAAAGTTCCTTCAATTTAATTAAAGGTCATTACGGACTACAATTACAATGAAGAGAGATGGAACTCACGTATCACAGTTGTTTTTGTTACTTGTTTTTTTTTTTATATATAGGCCTACCTTATCTGGCTTTATTATTTTATTATTTTTACCTTATTTCTTTCATCCCTTCTCTTTCATTTTCTCTAATCTTAAATCTTTTCTTCACTTCTCCATTGCTATATTATACCAAGCTCCCCCACTATACTCTCTCTCTCTTCTCTCTCTCTCTCTCTCTCTCTCTCTCTCTATATATATATATATATATTGTTTATATATATATATATATATATATATATATATGAAATATAATATGAGAATCTCTCCCTCTTTCTCTCTGCCCTGTGTCTGTTTCTCTGCCTCTGTGTTTCTCGGTCTCTGTGTTTCTAGATCTAGACCTTTTTTCTCCTATTCTCTGGTCTTCCTTTTTCGGTCTCTCCCCTTGACCTCTGCCCAACCTACCTCCTTGTTTCCCTCTTTCCCTTTCTACTACCATACTCATTTTTATTATCACTCGCTTCCTTTCTTGATTATTCTCCTCTCGACTAACTCGACCCCTTGTTACTCCTTTCTGATTTTCCTTCTGACACTGACACCGCACTGTGTGATGCCTGTACAAGTACAAGGTATAGATTTCTAAGTGTGTAAATATTCCTTGTTTGTTGTCCGACGAAGGGTTATACGGCACCCGAAACGTCACCTGTTTTGTTCTGTTTTTTATTGGTGAAGTTGTCACTAATTATTGAACTAGTCGTTTATTGATATTTTTATTTTTGGTAGCGTGAAGCTGTACACTGTGCAGGCTAAAAAAACCCAAGTGATTTGATTTACCCACATCCACAACTAAGTTCATCTCGGGGCTTTTGGCACGATTGTAAACAGCCAAGGGATCTTTAACGTGCACAGAGTATTGTGATCTGCACATGGAACCTCCTTTTTATCGTCCGTCTCCGATGGAACTAACTAGGTGTCGATCCACCTTCCTGGACCAGGATAGTAATGCTAGATTTTGCTAAAAAAAACAAAACGCTTCAACCATTGGCAGGGCTCGAACCCACTACCTTTTGGCTGAGAGGCCGATACCTTGCCTCTAGACTAGTGAGTCCCCTATAAATACTATATTTCATACAGACCAGGTTTGTTGGCCACAACATTGTGTCGTACTCCCCTTCCTCGCTCTTCTTAAAAAAAGGCTTTTCTCACTCTGCTTTCCTCACTTGAATCAAGTATGAATAACTGCCCAGCTTCAGGCAGGGAAGGACGTTGTCCGACTCTGAGAGAGCCTAATGGGCAGCTGCACAAGGGGATAAATGATATGCTGTCTGTGGGCCTGCATTCATTTATGCACGATACAGACAGTTCGTCTTCCTTCTTTCTAGCTCCCGCTCCCATCAACCACCCAGAGAGAGAGAGAGAGAGAGAGAGAGAGAGAGAGAGAGAGAAGAGAGAGAGAGAAAGAGAGAGAGAAGAGAGAAAGAGAGAGAGAGAGAGAGAGAGAGAGAGAGAGAGAGAGAGAGAGAGAGAGAGAGAGAGAAAGAAAGAAAAGAGGAGAGAGAAGAGGAAAGGTGTGAGACTCAGAAAGAATGTCCATCATGAGCAGTGATCTCACTCTCAGGGTGAATTCAGAGAAATCAGCAAGATGTCTTTGTTTCATCAAAATTTACACCGTTCACAAAACAGCAAGATGAAAAGGGAAAGATGGGTTTGATTTGATTTGATTTGATTTGATTTACGCACCACAACTAAGGTCACCTCTGGGTTTTTGGTAGGATTTTTAATTTTGCCCAGACTGCCCTATACACGTAGTAGCTAACTGTAAACAGCCAAAGGATCTTTAACATGCAGTGTTGTGATCTGCACACGGGACCTCCTTGTTATCGTCCGTCTCCGATGCGTAGGTGTCAATTCACCTACATGGACCAGGGGGATAGATTTTTTCGACCGTTGGCGGGGCTCGAATCAACGCCCCATGCCTTTGTTTATTTTCATAGAAATTTACCGGTCCCCCCCATTGCTGGGTGATCTCAGGATGAATTAAGAAAAAAAGCAAGATGAAAGACAAGTGAAAGAAGGATTAGTTGTTTGTTTCATTGAAATTGATCCTGTCCACTAAATGCGGTGATCTCAGGGTGTTTGTTTCATTGATATTGATAGTGTCCACCATTGCGGTGATCCCAGGGTGTTTGTTTCATTGAAATTGATCCTGTCCACCAAATGCGGGTGATCTCCAGGGTGTTTGTTTCATTGATATTGATACTGTCCACCAAATGCGGTGATCTCAGGATGTTTGTTTCATTGATATTGATACTGTCCACCAATGCCGTGATCTCAGGGTGTTTGTTTCATTGAAATTGATACTGTCCACCAATGCGGTGATCTCAGGCAATTAAGAGGAAACAGCAAGGCTAAAGATAAACAGAAGAAATGGAAAGAAATAGGACCTACCAGCAGTGTCTGTCAACCGCCCGCAATCTCAGGGTGAATTGAGAGGAAACAGCAAGATGAAAGATAAGTGAAAGAAGGAAAGGAAAGAAGTAGGACCTACCAGCACCACCTGTCAACCCATGTAAATCATAGGCAGATTATACAAGCAAAGACAACACAAGCAGGATTTTATTCTAATTTTCCAAAAGATGTTTTTATTTATTTATTTGAAATCATGTTAGCATTGCAACAGGACAAGAAAACTGAGAGGAAGGGTCTATACACAGAAAGACGGGGGAGTACAAATGATATAATGATACAAATGAAAATAAAGGGAAAAAATAATCAAAATTTTACATTTTTAACACATTTGGGAATCTCCAGCAATTTACTTGGAAACCAAACACAAAGAAGAAAGAAGTAAATAAAATTTGAATGTCAATGTCATAAATAATTGAAATTTGAAAAATAATAACTTTCTTAATCAAGCACATTATATTCCATCTCATTTAGTGTGGTAGTGGTAGACATAATTTTAAAAAAAGATGAAAATCCTTTATTCTGGGTATTGTTCTTCAGCTAAAAATCACCAATAACAATATAATAATAAATATTATTTATATTATCAATATGTCACAACAACTGAATACTTGTGTCATTAATATTAATAATAATATTTGTAATTTGTTCTTATCTTATATTTCTATTGCTCCATTTATAATTTTTTGAAGAAAGAAACAAGGAAAGAATAAAATAATAAATACGAATATTAACTTTCTCCTGGTATTTTCAATCTCAGCAGTGACTCAATTTGACATCACAGTGGGTACATAAAAGTATTAAATAGTTTTTGTCGTAAGGTAGGGAATACATGAAACATCATTATTAAATTAAAGCGAGCAGCTCAGACTCACACACACATATATATAGAATAGGTGAAAGGGTAATCGATTAAACTCCGGCCATTGAATTTCCTTTACAAACAGACAATGATCATTATCAATATCACTATTATCAGGGACAAAACAAGCCCCTTTAAAATTTCCCCGTTTTTTGTTGTCCAACCGTTGTCTGGGCCAGAACTCACGACCTTTGAAATGCTGACACCTTGTCTCTGGACTACGAGTCCCATTGCCAGGGAAGGATAATGAACCCCGCATTTAGTTCCATTAATTTAAGTTCAACCTGGCCACCATATGATGTGATCTCATTCTCAGGGTAAATAAAGAAGACACCAGATTAGAGACGTGAAAGAAAATTTTTTTTATTTCTTTGAAATTCACCCAATTCAGCATTGTGGTGATCTCAGGGTGAATTAAGAGGAAACAGCAAGATAAAAGATAAGTGACAGTGACAGAAGGAATACTATAACACCCTCATACCACACAGTGTGAAAGTGAAACATTAAACCCCTTAGTCAAATGCAACATTTCTATGATTCTAAACTAATGGAAATTAAAAGTTAAAGTAATTTTGAAAAATCAAGCACACTACAATTTTCTTGGAATATATGTACTCCAAAAATTCTCAGAAAAGCAAAAACCCCCACCCCCAAAAACCCCAACCCAAACCCTGATCATAGACAACAGACCTAACTACTACAATATAATGTTCTAACTCACGATCATTGCAATGTACCCCTGTTCACTGTATACAGTGATCTTAAGGTGAAAAAAGAAAGGAGAGGAAACAGCAATGTGAAAGAAAGAGTGAAAGGAAAGAAGTAGGCCCTACGCTACCATTGGGGTTGGCACCCAACCAACCAACCACCCGCCCAATTTCCAGAGGACAATGGCCGGGTTCAGTTTCGGCATAACAACGTGAAGACTTTGCCATGCCTGTTGATACAGTGCACATCATATGAAGTGAAATTGTCAGGTCAATGCTCCCTGTCATTCCTAAGACTAGAATGATGCCAATAATGACACGTTACATAATATATATATATATATATATATATATATATATGGTGGCATCGTCGGCCAAATGGTTAGCTTGCCAGACTTGGGATCATGTGGTCCTGGGTTTGAATCCTAACAAAGCTAAGTCCAACGTTGGGTCCTTGGGGAAAACACACGTAACGCGCATTTCCCCCACTCCACCAAAGTGCCAATGGGTAAAAGCACTAGCTTGGGGAGTAAAATCTTGCGTAAGACTAGCGGCTTGTCCAGGAGGTGGTTATTAACACCTGCTACGCTTCACGCCATAGGATCCAGGATAAACTCCGGCTCTATGGGCCGTAATGGCCTTGAAGGGACTATTTTACTTTTACATATATAATATTACATCAATGTGAAGAAAGAGAAGAAAAAAAACCCAACCCCTGTTCAGGCAACAAACTTCCTCTCTCTCACTAAAGCATCTGTCTATTTGGAATGTTAACTGATGATGCAATGTAATTGTCATGATTTAAGAATCTAAATGAATAATTTCTCTCTCTCTTTTGCAGTGCATTTTGAGAAGGGTATCTTGAAAAACAAAAATCAACAGCCGTTTCTTGCCGTAGAAAAAGGAGGAGGTTATCAAAGAGAATGAACAGAAAAAGAAAACACGACAGACAACAGACAGACAAAAAGTAATAAGTGAAATCGAGTGAAGCAAGAAATGCATCAATGAAATAAAACCCAAACAGAATCAGGTGCAAGTTTCTACGGAAAGTTAACAAAATGGATAATATGAATGGCACGGAAAGCAACAAATTAGTACATGGAATTACTTCCCTTTGCTAAGCTGCCTTTAGAAATCAATACCTTCATAGTTATAAGTTAGCGTATTAAATACTCTACTCATAATGAGTTGTATACACCATTCTTATCATCTCATATCGACACAACACAACAGTGAAAATTAAAATGCAATAAAATAATACAAAATTTTGGTAGTGTATAGTTTCCATCTGTTTTCATTTGCTTTGACCCCATACATTATACATCATAATGGATCAATAATAATAATAATTTGTTCCTAAATTTGAACACAAAGAATGAAATAGGTGGTCAAAATAAAATGTTCTGCTAATCAAATTTTAATGTTTTCCAAAAACCATGGCAAATTTCAACTGAATACTTTTACACATACATATACATACACACATGCAAAAACTTACAATAACAAATACAATGATTGCTTGGGATAAAAGTCATGATAGACAGGGCCACCTTCATGTTGACGAAAAGACCAGAATTCTTTTCACTCCTGAATGACGTACACAGCACATCATCTTTCTTTCTTTCTTTATCGGTCTCCCGTTCTACCTTCCTGTGTATGGTTTTAGATCACCAATGTGATCTCTCTCCAAACTACCGTTCTGACATAGTCTGTTTCCTTCTCTTTAGGTTAATTTCTTTGCTTAAATGCCTCTTTTTATATCTTCTTCCCCCTTTCTCTGCTGAGATCTGCCTTTTGGTCTTTTACCTTGGCTTTTAGCATTGTATACTGATTTAGCTATTCTATCATCATTCATTCTGTATACATGCCCAAACCATCCGAGTTGATTATCTCCATCACACACCATCCTAAAGCCAAAACACACCATGGTGATATTCAAATCTGAAATTACACCCATGAAAACAAGGAGGCATTCAGTCACCAAGTGCCTTACGAGGTTGCGTTTCAGCACCCTGATTGGCTGGAAATATGGGATTCCAAACAGAGCCCTCACAAATCAGGTGGTTAAAACTCAAGGAAGCCTTTATGACGGATCACTGACTACTACTACTACACTACTACCACGGTAAAAAACCCAAAACAAACAACACAAAATAAAAAGAAAGAAGAGAAGCATGAGCTAGTAGCTAGGTTTTAAGCAAATTTGAATACACCGTGATGTGAAAATAAAATGAGACATCCAACGAGAACGTATCGTCATGGCAACAGACAGGTAAGTTTAAATACTTTTAAAATGGGCTTTTGGGCTACTTTATGTATATATATATATATATATATATATATCCCCCCCCAATTAATTTCTTTAAAGAAGAAAAAAACAAAAACACCAGCGCAACTTAATGGAGCAGATTCTGACACATCATACAACTTAACCAATGGGAGACTATAAGCAGCATTTTACTTGTCTAAAGTTTTAAGTTTAGTACTAGAATGAAGAAGGTGAGTAATCTTCATTTGGCCCTTAGACTTAAATTAATGCCCAATTTAAATTGGTCAGAACGTCTATCCTCTGGGTACCAATGAGTCTGAAACTTAATGCATGTTATAAACCTGACAAGTCTCAAGGTCATGAATGATAATTTTAATTATGCAGTGGCGTCGGTGGCCAAGTGATTTGGTTAGGAGTGGTGACTGGTGAGGTCCCTGGTTAAAATCCTGGCGACGCTAGGTCAACGGTTGTGTACCTTGGGGGAAAACACTTTCTACATGTACACTCGACCTTTCTTTTATTTATTTGATTTGATTTACCCACATCACAACTAAGGTGATCTCAAGAGGGTTTTTGGTAGGATTTTTAATTTGCCCAAACTGCCATGTAAACAGCCAAGGGATCTATAACGTGCACAGTGTTGTTGTCTGCACACAGGACTTCCTAGGTGTCTTTATAGTCCGTCTTGAGAAAAGTTGTCAACCGTTGGCAGGGCTTGAACCCACTACCTTTTGGTTGAGAGGCCAGGACCGTGCCTCTGGACTACCGAGTCCCCTGACTGAACCCCCCCCCCCCCCCCCCCATTTAGGCGAACTCATACACCTATACTGTGTGTATAGTCTGTTTCCTAAAAACATTTTCCAGGTGTGAGGAAGTAGACACAGCGGTTACCAGTAATGTTGAACAAATACTAGTAAAAACACCATTAGATATATAATAATATTGGAGCACAACTATCACATATCTATATATAACAATGACAAGGTGCTTGGAAAGACAGAGGAAGAAAAGGTGCTAAATATCGTGCACCATCAGTTCTCAGAATGCCCTTTTTATGTAAAAATTCAAGAATGAAACCAGCTCATTTAAAAGCAACAACAAACCTACAAAAACCAACAAAAAAAACCCCTGTGAAATCTTGCCTTGGGTTCAGCAGAAAAAATTTCAATAGAAATATAAACCATTTTTGACTAACCAAGTATTCTATTTATCCCCTTAAAAAAATATCAATTTTGAAAAAATAAATCCAACCAAGATCAGCTACTTTTTCTTAAGATTAATCACAATAAAATGTAATTTCTAGCTTCGATTTGCCCACAATAACTGAAAATCCTGTCACACACAGAAACTTCCTCCCCTGAATAAAGAAATATTCTTAATGCAGCTCACAAGTGTCCATAAGCCGCCTATTTTAATGAGCAAAGCATCTGTGGCTCCTAAATTATATCGACGTGAAAGTCGCAAACTGTGGAAGTCCAATTTTGGATGTTTTGAGAAAATCAAAGAAAATGATGCTGTGCGCTTTTAATCTATTTTCACAGACATACACAGTTTGCAAGTGTCAAAAGCAAGACCAAATAAGGATACACGGATTGCTCATATGGTTATTACACGGTTTCCTATTGGTTCTTGTGCCACCAAATCCTAACTAGACGAAACATAAGGGGCTTCTGAATATTGGGTCAAATGTTCAATACAAGCCCCTGATACACACACCTCTATCTCCGCAGACATACTACACTACTTTTCGAAAACTTAAGAGACAGTAAACAGAAAATTACACTAATTAAAGTTGTTTCCATGAGAAAATATTGCTCTACGGGGACACTACTTTGAAATCTGGAATAGTTGGAACACTGCCAATCAACCAACCAAATTTACCACAAAAAAACTCACCTCTAGTTACACAATCATACTCAGTGAAACATATTTGACTCTAAAAACAAACCCCATTTCACCTCTAATTACACATACAACACAAATTGACTTTTAATTACACCAGTCCACCATATAGTCTACAGTGTTATCATGTCGTACCCTGAGTGAAAAACGTTGTACTGCAGCGACCCCGCAGTTGAGGACATTTGACATTCTTTAGCCGCCGCTGACAAACTGCCAGGATCCTCTTGGACCATTTCAAATCTTTTCACGGTTTTGGCGATTTCTGTGACTCCGCCTCACACTGTCAAAGCTCAATTCAGACAATTCTTTTTTGGGAGGAGGTGACGACAAGGTGGATGAATGCTTTCGTTTTCTGCCTTTGCCACCAGTTGGTGTTGATACTGACGGGAAGACAGGTTGGCAATTTTCTTCCAGGCCCTCACTGCTGCCGTTTGCGATGGATGGACTTCCGTCGTCGAGAATAGGAAATCTAAAGCCACACGATGGAGAAAGATTTTCAGACAGCGGCTGAGAGTTTGGAGTTTCTTTTTTCTCTTGATCGCCCATGTCCTCTTGAGGTTCTGTCTTGATGAAAGGAGACCATTCACGTGCCTTGGTCTGATTTTCGGAGAACAGGAAGAAGTCCTGAGACCGTTGACGGCGCGTGGAGATTCAGGGGTAGCATGGCGCAAATTGCGACGAGGTGATGGAGTATGAGCAGACGATGAGGTTGAGTTAAAAGTAGGTTTCTCTGACAGTCACCATTTTGACTCATTTCGAAGAGCTAGAACAAATATTAACCCCAGGTTTGTTTCTATTTATAAGTCTGGCCAGTTCTCCTTTGAAACCCTTCAGACGAGAAGGTGATGACACAGCATTAAGTGATATATCAGGAAATGGCTGCGATTGAGTGGGAAAGCTATTGAATACCTCAGCGAAATGGTCTAGTTGAGCGATAAAATGTTGGCGTTGCATCAGTAAATCATCTTGTTCGTAATCTGTTAGAAAAGGATTGTTGATGCCAGCAAAGTTGACGGGCGCTGGGAATGCTGAGTCCAGCGACCAATGCGCTTTCATCGATTCTACCTTGACTGATTGCTTGCCATCTGCTGATGGTTTCGGGGTAGGAGAAGCTTGGCACGCTTTGAGGGAGGATTCATGAAATGAGACGTCTCCATCAACTTCATCCATAGACATCGATTCATCATCGCCAAAACTGTCTCTGTTCCTCTGCCATAGAGGGTTTGATAGGAGAGCTGTTATTGTTGGCATCAAAACCCTCTGACCAGCTGTCGTTAGATGAAGTTGAATTGGCAGATTCTTGACTGAATGAACAGTAGTTGTGTTCATTCTTCTGGGATGATGAAAAACCAACAAAACTGTATAAAGGTAAAACTGTACAAAGGTGAGTTGTAAAAAAGAAAGAAGTTAAGTTATAGTATTGGAATCCAATATTACATTAACCATGACTATATTTCTTAAAATTCAATGAGATAAGAATAAAATTATGCATATTTTTTAAAAATTATCAAAATGGTTCTAACAGTATAAACCCCTAAATTTCCACGGCACTATCAAGAAAACTTTCACATTATCACAGATCAAGATTGACAAACTGTTTTCACAAGTCGGTTGACATCAATCAACCGTTTAGAAATTGTTTTTAAAGTTTGAGTTTGCCTTTCAAGCATATCAGATTTAATTATGACTAATGAATTAAACGATGTTACAAGGGGCAGTGTAGCTGGAAAAAAGAATGCAGATCTAGGGTTACGCTCGCGATTCCCACCTATGCTAAATCGACCGTCTTGACCCTCCTGAACGTCATTTCCAATATTCTATTCGTGCTAATTGCAATCTTACATAACCACTTCCTGCCTGAGGGTCCTCCACAATTCTAGTCTGTGTGCCTAAGCCCTCACTTCATAAGCAAAGGGACGCAACTCTGATGAAAATATACCTGTAGCAATTAAAATTAATTTTAGAGACTTAAACATCTTTCAATATTAACGAAGAAATTATAATGAACTAGAGAACAAACTAAGCTTTCAGAAAATATATACTTTTATATAACTTTGACGAGCCTTTAATTTTCAGTAACGTTCGTGAGTAGCTCGAACCATTTATTGGAAGAAACGGTATCGCTTGGTAAGTCAAAAACGAAAGTGTATAAAAAATATGCGTTTTTATTCACAAAAAGAGCCGGAAATGTCGCACTTCACGAGATTGCCGATTCAAGATTGCTGTTATGCAGGTACAAAGACGAAGAGTAAGCGAGGGACACATTAGGAAGTTTTAAGCATCGAAGCTGATGTAGTAGGCTGCAAGGCTGATGTCGCATTCGCTCACTGTAGGCAGGGGAAGGGTTAATTTGTATAGCACAATTTATATTTAAAGTTGATACCTGAGCTAAACTTTTCAAGAACAAGAATGCCATAGCCTCCGAAATGCATAAATCAGTCAAACAAAGACCTGTTTCATTTTGATACAATGCAAACAATAGTATTAGTAGAACTTTTCTAGCTCAAAGGGGAATCAGTCGTACAGAGGTAAGGTGTTGGCATCTCAATCAAAGATCGTGGGTTTATGTCCAATAGATTGGACATCTTTCTATTCTATTTTGAATTTAAACTCACACCCCTGGTCTAGATAAGTGGCTTGACACCCAGTCCTATTGGAGACGGACGATAAGAGGTCTTGTGCACGCAGATCATAACACTCTCAAAGAAAGCAAGCAGAGAGAGAGAGAGAGAGAGAGAGAGAGAGAGAGATACAGAGAGAGAGAGACAGGGGAGAGAGATAGATGAAAATAACAATAAAAATACGTACAGTCTTGCTACTTTGGCTTCTCTGAGTTTCATGCTGGATGGAATGAATTTGTTGGCTCCTTTGATCAAGTAAGGCACGGGCATAGTGCTGAAAGGAAGAATGCAAAAACACAGAAAGTTTGGAAAAATCAACTCCTGAAACAGTGCTGAGATACCAGCTGACTAGTGTTAAAAGCAATTTCCATCAATCATAAATGCATGAAAACACCTTAAAAGGTTTATTTCATTGAAATTTCCCCCGTCCACTCAAATGCAGTGATTTTAAGGTGAACTTAGAGAGGAAACAGCAAAATGATTGTCTGTTTAGATTGAAATTTCCCAAATCCACCTTTAGAGATCTCAAGGTTAATTTAGAGGAAACGACAAGATGGAGAAGTGAAAGCATGAAAGGAAACAAGTAGAGCCTACCAGCATCCCCTGCCAACCACCCGTCAGCAAGATGAAAGAGAACATATCTGTAAACAGCCAATTCCAAAATTGTCTGGCGCACACAGGAATGTGTAATTTCTATTTTATGTTGTGCGTGTGTGAGTGTATTAATATGCATGTGTATGTGTGCATTTTATCTCATTTGGCGCTTGACATGATGGCGTGACTGAGCATGTCTTGTGATGAAAAATTTCCCCCTTGAAGCATAGTCAATGCGTTGGTTACAAAATAAAATAACCAGTGCCTGGCACAGGAATCTGCGTGTCTGTACTCAGATAACAAATCCCATTGCTGTCTTTCTCCTCCAACCAACACCATTTAAACTTGTTTTTAACAGTCCCACGAAGATGGCTGTTGCGATTAACAAAAACAATTTCTGACATTTTACATCTCTAGATTTCTAGATCTAGATCTAGAAGCTGGAGCTAACAACTAAAATATTCCAAGGACATCCAATTTCAATATGTCAGTCCATTGAAGAAGAAGAAGAATGCACTTTTTGTAAACAAAATAAATATGAAGGAATACGATCAGTCAGAACGATTCAAATGAAATGAAACTGAAACGCTAGAACAATGAACAATTAAAGAGGTTTAAATCATACACAACTGATTTCTTTCCGAGCCAAATTTAATTTCTTCAAATTCTTCCGAGTAAAATTTCGGTGATAATAAAGAAATATAGAAGTCGAACATTATGCGTGTGAAGATATCTCACAGAGCTGTAGTTTGAGCTGTATATTGTGTTGAGGCGAGAGAAGGGTCGCGCATTGAGTGTGTGTTTCGAAGGTGTAAGGCATGCGAGAAAAATACAGCGAGCCAATGCGGGGCAAGAAGCCGATCAATCCATTTTTTTTATCACTTCGTGGGCAGTCAGAAAAAATGATGAGCAAAGAAGATGAGTTTGGCAAAACAGATGGTCTGCTAGTTGGAAGCCGCTTCTTCACTTTCCACTCTAGTTTTTACAATTGGTGGATTATCCGCCAATAGTCGGAAGATTTACAGGTATGAGAGAAGTGAAGGTATGGAAATTGAAAAGAAACAAGTAAACCTACCAGTAACCCTTTTGTCAACCACCCACCAACAAGATGGAAGTAAGAGAGGCCAAAGGATGAAAATTGAAAAGGAACCGGAGTAGAACCTACCAGCAACCCCTTGTCAACCACCCACCAACAAGATGGAAGTAAGAGAGGCGAAAGGATGAAAATTGAAAGGAACTGAGTAGAACCTACCAGCAACCCTTGTCAACCACCCACCAACAAGATGAAAGTAAAGTCAACCACCCACCAACAAGATGAAAGTAAGAGGTGAAAGGATGAAATTTGAAAGGAACTGAGTACCTACCAGCAGCCCCTGCCGACCGCCCACAGGAGCCAGTGGAGTGAAGTCAACAGTGATAAATGACAATAAGAGACAACTCCACCAAGGTATACAGAACAAACAATGGACGCTTTAGTAGGTACGAGCCTTCATTAGATAACAAACAAGTAACATCTACACACAATGTGATATCATTGTGATATCAGAAGGAAAAACGGAATGGAGGAAAAATGGCAAGTAGAATGGAAAAGAATCAAGGAAGGGAAGACAGAGCGTAAGTCTAGTCAAAAGGGAAAAAAAGAAGGGAAAACGCAATATGGAAGACCAAAGATCTCTAGATCTATAAACAGAGAAAGGAGAGGGACAGAGAAAGGAGAGGGACAGAGAAAGGAAGAAAGGTGTATTATCGATTAGAGAAGTGAAGAAAAGATGAAGTCAAGAGAGAAGAGAATCACAGAGAAGGGATGAAAGGAGGTTTGCTTCATTTAAAATTTACCGTGTTCACCATAATATGTGGTGATCTCAAAGGGATCTAAGAATGAACAGCAAAATGAAAGATGACTGAAAGATTGAGCTGAAAGAAGTTGGCCTTACCATCAGTGCCCGCCAACATGAAATGAAGTTCAAACAAGTCAAGCAAGGTAAAAGTATACAATAAAAAATGATTAGAAAAAAAAAGCAAAACAACTTATCTTAAGATGAGCAGTATCTTTTACTTTCTTCCCTATAAAATTGAACATCCCCTACCCTACCAATGAAGAAACACTTACAATGTAACACACACACATCTACCACCCCCCTCCCCCTTCCTCTGAACAAAACAAGCTAACGTAAATGAATATTGTTAAGTGTTTTAAGAAAATAAATCAGAAATAAAAAAGGTTAGTCCGACTCACTATTTGGCAGGTTTAAAAAGAACTCTTTTTCCTTGGGAGTTGTTCAACGGCGGTGGTGATTTTCTCACCAGTGAACGGGACGTAGACAGCAGGGGGTGCAGGTGGAATGCGTTCCCTTAACCCAAATAGAGAACATTTTTTTTCACCTCCGAACCACAACAAAACCTGTAGAGTTAACAACATCGTGTGATGAAGAAGAAGAAAAAGGAGAAGAAGAATCAGGAGAATAAAAAGAAAAAGATGAAAGGAATAAAGCCTGTAAACTGTACATCAACATAAACATACCACCAGTCTGAGAACATGTTTTTGGTGCTCCCATTCTATTCTTGATGAAAATTCTCTAATCAAATGAAATTGGAGGAAATCAATTATCAAAATGAAATTACAATTGTAATTTTATCAAAGGATCCACTCATCAAAATCAAATTACAACTGTAATTTTATCAAAGGATCCACTCACCCCACAACCACAAAAGAACTTTTGTTTCATTGAAAATTACTGTGTATCATACGCGGTGATCTCGGGCTGAACTAAGAGGAAACAGTAAGATGAAGAATAAGCGATAGAGGTGAAAGGAAAGAAATAGGACTTACCAGTAGCACCCAGCAATCGCTCGCCCACCCAGAAAAGTGAAATTAATGAAAACCAAAAGAAAAATAAATGCATTATCAATAAAGAACAGACACACCCCTTCCTCCTCTCCCCCAAAATCCTAAAAGCAGAATCTCAGATAAAAACATTCTTTTTACATTACCAAAATACAGCAGTAGCCGTCTAAGAACACGTTGCCTGACAGCACAGTCCACCTACTAACATACTGACCCAGGAAACAGATTTCCTCCTTATATAAATTGGCCCCTTGACAACATGCCCAAACCGGCTAACATCATGACTATTAACAGATATCTAACTTGTAAAAGCTGTCAATACAAATGTGTTTTTAATACATGAATTTCAAATACAAAGGCATTTACATTAAACCAGATGAGTGGATGATCAAACCACACCTCTTATTGGTAATATGTATGTATGTGCTGATAGCAAACTCTCTACCTGCCAGATGGAAATGGAAAGATGCAAATTTCATCCACCTGGGCAAAGCAAACAATGGTCACCGTTCAGCATAGAGGCCGCTAACATTGAACCGTACTCTATTTGCCAGATCAATTTACCAGATATTCAATCACCATGCACAATGTTTTGTGTAGGCACAGTGAACAATGGTCTAAATTTATCATTACGAAAATAATCGTTGTCAATCAAATTAAAGAGGTGTGTCCAACAAATGTGGCGCCAGTTAGTGAGAAAACATTCACTCACTTCGTTAACCTGATAGATGTTTATTGCATGACTGACAGAGTTTGGTAAGAATTAGATTTAAGCATGGTCATAGCCTTTCCTTACGCATTAACGGTTGCTTACTACCAACGTCTGCCTAACAGCACAACCCCCCCAATCTGCGTGTTCTTAGACCGTCTCTACTGCATGTCTTACATATATAATGGACTTACAAGTCTGTCAAGGAGGTGACAACTTTCAAAACTTCCTGTCTAATAGCTTTCTTATCTAAATGTCGGCCCTGAAAGCAAAAGAAAGAACATTGCGTTAAAAGAGATGTATGTCGCTTTATTTAGATCTGGACATATTATATATATATATATATATATATATATATATATATATATATATATATATATATATATATATATATATATATATATATATATATATATATATATGTATGTATATATGTGTGTGTGTGTAACTGTTTAATCGATTCAGAAATCTAGAATCTAGTCTCTAAATATTACCAAGTAAAACAACAGACCAAAACAAAAACAGATTCTTACTACAGAAAAAAGCACATTAGAAACACAGCAAAATTCAGTTAGAAACACACATGACCTTTGGGCGTATACCTAGCTAAAGACAAATTCATAAATGACAAGATGAAGGTCACCACTCAAGCAAAGAATAAAAAAAACTCTCGTAATATATATCTCTTCTTGGTTAGAGTAAGCACTTATCTTTTATTTGAGCATTTTCACCATTTAAATAGCAATTGAACCTCGCATCACCACATGTGGTTTGAGGTAAATTCGTTCATTCCTTCTTAAAACCAGTATTGGCTAATAAATTAAGCCCTTAACCACCAAACATTCATATTATTGACAAGCTTTTTTTTGGCAGTCCGTCGATTTCCGGCCACATCTTTCATCAAAATAGTATGATTTTGGCCAAAGCTTTCTTCAATCTGCAGTTGAAACGTGGACCCCCCCCCCACCCTCTCTATGCTATGTCGCTATCCACGTAGCCCAGATTGCCGAAACGGTTACAGCATTGAAAAGAAACAGAGAAAAACAAAAATTAAATACTTAACAAAAAGACCCATAAATAAAAACACCTTGCTTAGCCTTTCTCCAACAAAACCCTGAACAAGAAAACGTATACCCATACTCAGGTAAAATACACAACACATTAACAAAATATGGGTTCCAATAACGGTTGACAGCTGTGCCCCCTTTTCACAACACTGCCACACTTTCCTCTCAAAACCATTGATTCAGCTTACATTGAGCAGCCGGGAAAGGCCAAAACTGTGGGCTTTCTGCTTGAGAAACGGGACAATGTGGGAATCTATGTCTGTGTACTTGAGTCCCTGGGCCATACTCAGGTGGAAGATGGCAATATAAACGATATTGAACCTGAAACAACAATTGATGTGCTTACGACAATGAGGAGTGCTAACAACATTTCAATACAAAGATGTGCAAATATGATATTTATAAGTGATACACACAACACTTCAAGCCATTTAGTGATCAGTTTAACCCAATGCTTTTCAATGCGCCCGCTCGCGGGCCGCTAAAATTCTACCCGATCTTCCAATGCGGCCACTCCCGATAACGAAAGTACCTAGTCATAGTGACTCATAGTAGAGCTCATTTATTGTTGAAAAACATCGCCAGTGCTTTCTCCTATCGCTTTCCGGAAGTAGAGATTAAATATGACCGGAAGATACCGTTTACCGGATCTAAAAATCTTAACTAGTCACTGAGCAGTGATTTTTACAAGAAAAGCGAAATTCCACGTGTGTTTACAACCAAAATATTCAACCCGATTTGAAAATGGCTTTCAATTTCTTGAATTCCTTGTTGAATGATGGCAATTTAGATGAGACAGAGGAAGATAATGTTCACGCTGGTGATGAATCAGACATCGATATTGAGTTTGAAACTCCAGATCTAGATTTAGATCGAGAAACAGACATTAGGCCTGACGACGATCGAGAGACCGACCCGACTACGTTGACGTGGTCTGAACAGTTGAACTATGTTAGTGTGGAAGAATTTTCTGAGTTTTCTGGCAGTGTGATAGAGATTGAGGACACAACTCGTCCTATAGATATTTTTTATCAATATTTCCCTCCATATGTTTATGAAATGATTGCTGAACAAACAAATCTATATGCAAGACAGTGTCAGGATAGGACTGGGAGAGTTGACAAACTGTGGAAACCATGCACCAGCCAAGATATACAGAAGTACATGTATATCAATATCATGTTTGGCATCCACTCAAGCCAGACATAAACCTGTACTGGTCTTCGGACAAAAAATATCGTGTTCCTGCCATTGCAGATGTACTCGGGAAAACGAGGTACATGAAAATCAATCAATATTTTCATGTCGCGACTCGACAAATCGAATCCCACGAGGCACCGACGGCTATGATCCCCTCTTCAAGGTCAGGCCTGTTGTCAACGCTGTGAGGGCAAAATGCAAGGACCTCTACAAACCCTCACGTGAAGTGAGCATCGATGAGGCTATGGTTGCCTTCAACGGGAGACTGATGTGGAAGCAATATCTCCCAAGCAAGCCCAGCAAATACGGGATAAAGATCTGGTGTGCCGCAGAATCCAAAACTGGTTGCATGCTCAACTTTACTGTGTATACAGGCAAACAGGATGATGTGAGGAATGGATTAGGGCATCATGTTGTGATGAATGTTGGTGTGGATTAGTTGAACCAGTATCGTGTGTTTTATTTTGATAATTTCTTCACTTCTGTTCAACTGGCTGAGGACCTTCTCGAAATGAACACTTACTGCTGTGGAACAATACGCAAAAACAGAAACGGCTGGCCACTAAAACTTGAGAAAGTAAAGAAGGGCGACACTAAAATCCGTCAGAAAGGCAACATGGTGGCAACGAGTTGGTTCGATAAACGTGAAGTGAATATTTTATCGACCAACTCAAATCCAACAAACAATTATTACTCGTTCTTCGAGGCAGGGGCGAGTGAATGTGGAAATCCCGACTGCCGTCGCTAACTACAACGACAACATGGGAGGAGTTGATCTCATGAGATCAGTACCGTGCCTACTACCAAATCGGGAGAGCTTCTCGGAAGTGGTGGCGGCACGTATTCTGGTTCCTGATCCAGACAGCCATGGTCAATTCATACATTGCCATAAAATCAGTTTTTCCGAATCGCCCCGGAGATCTCCTGTCTCTCGACATCTTCTATTTCGGATGAGTGTGATTGATGATCTTCTCATCCGAGCGGGTTCCACCAATGCAATTCCCCGAGCCATAGCAGAAACTCCATCTGTGCATTCAAGCACTGTGCCACAAGACAAACACAAAAGTGTGAGATTGCCAGGGCGCAAGAAACGCTGCTACCAGTGCGCAGTCGACAAAAAGAAAACGCCAAAAAAACAGAACACCCGAAACTGTCTATGGATGTACTGTTTGCGGTGTTCATCTGTGTGAAGGAATCTGCTTTACAAAATTTCATAAATTGTTTTGAAATAGTGTTTATTTCTTTGAATTGGAGACTTGCAGTAACTTTTATGGCAAGGAAATGGGATTTTTTTACTTTTTCGAACTTTATTAATTTTCATTTACTCATTCATCCATGATAAAGGCATATATATTATAATAAAATTAAAGAATAATCATTTCTTGATCTATTAGTATTTTTAAAAAATTAGTATCATTAACAATTTTGGCAATACAGGTTTTTTTTGTAACACTATGACATATTTCCGGAAGAGTTATTTCCCTTGGCTTGGAAAATGGGAATTAATTGACCTGGTTTCAATTGAGAAGCATTGGGTTAAAATTCAAAAGCGCCCTGTCTATAAGATGATGGGGGTGTGTGTGTGTTTGTGTGTTGATATATGACAATATACTCAATTGGCAAAACTGGATAAATAATAAACATAGCTGCCAACCTTTTCAAATGGGAAAAAAAGAAGAAGAAAAGACCATGACAGCGCAAACTAATTGTGACTTGCACAACCGCCCGTAATATTCCAGAAAAGCATTGACAAATTGACTTCAATCTTTAAGCAAAATTGACAGAAAAATCACTGGCCTTCCTGGTAAAATGTGACGACGACGTTTTCATGAACCCAGAATGGCGTCTTCAGACTTTCACCCCAAATCTCTCTAAAAGAAAAAGTCTCTGCTGTTAACAAATGGTTTCTTTAAAAAAACACAACCCTTAACCCTGGTATGCATACTTTTCATGGTGAATATAGACTTATGGACTCAAAGCAACAACAAAAACCTCCACAATATTACGTTTGTCACGTACTGGTTGGCAGCTATGACTAAATAATGATTTTAAAAACTTTTAAAACGTGGATTACAAAATTCACACTTTAGCTGAATTCCTTTAACCAGCGATGGTCGAGCGGTTAGGCTGCCAGATTTGGGATCATGAGGCCCCTGGTTCGAGCTCCTGGCAAAGCTAGGTCCGACGTTGTGTCCCTTGGGAAAAGACGCTTATCACCCATTTCCTCACTTTACCCAGGTGCAAATGGGCACAAGCACTAGTCAGGAGGTGATTGTTATCACCTGTTCCGCTTCACGCTATTAAAACCTGGGATACGGTCCGGCTTTATGAGACGTGACGGCCTTGAAGAAACTTAACTTTACTTTTAGCTAGCATACAATTTTCATTATGAATGATGACCACCAAAGTAAAGGATTACATTTCAAGCATAACTCACCATTGCATAGCCACCCTGCTGATGAACTCCTCTCCACAGTTGCAATGTGCGCAGGCAAAGACATAGAATCGATCACCCATGAGGACTTCACCATCTAGGCACTGAACACATGCTAGGCACAGGAGTTTAAGAGTGAGAGAAAGAGAGAAAAAGAGAAAAAAAAAGACAAAAAGGATGAGTGACGGAGAATGATAAATTAATGAATTTTTTGAAGGTCTACGGAAACATTTGATCTCCTGGCTCTCGAAACTGCATCAGCTTGATTCAATACCAAAGCACATTTATAAATATTCAATACCATGGCACATTTATAAATAAAGGAAATGACATTGAATAATGTTAAAGACTCATAGGAACAACGAGTCAAACACAAAAAAAGACCAAAAAAATCCTGGCCATCATGAGGATCGAACCCGCGACCTCTGCGTCAGCACCTATCACCTCGCCATGAAAGAAAACCGTGCTACCGACTGAGCAAGCTTCACTCCTTACCATTGCCTCACTGTTTGTCAGGCACTTTCATAATGCCTTTCATGTGCAACATACCCGGGAATGTACTGACACTCATTGTCACACTTTAACATTTTTTAAATGATCAATTATCACAGTACACAGATCAATTATCACAGTGCACAGATCAATTATCACAGTGCACAGATCACTCTCCTCATTTCCAAAGACTGACTGTCACGGAAATCATGTTCAAATATCTTATGTGGCGTCTGTGGCCGAGCGGTTAGGCTGACAGATTGGGAATCATGAGATCCCGAGGTCAAATCTGACCAAAGTCAGGTACTACGGCGTGTTCCTTGGGAAAGACACTTAACGCGCATTTTCTCCACTCTACCCAGGTGCAAATGGGTACAAGCACTAGCTTTGGGAGGAAAACTTGCATCAGACTAGCATTCTGGCCAGGAGGTGATTATTGTCACACGTTCTGCTTCATGCTATAGAAACTGAGATAAGCTCCGGCTCTATGGGTCTTGAAGGAATTTATTTTTTACTTTAATGTAAGGACTTTTCACATTCAGTTCATCCTCTGTAACTGATTTAGATGCAGATGATGGTGGTGATGAAACAGGTAAGCACGGAGGTGAATTCACATTACGCTGATTCAGTTCAACCTCAGTCACTGGTTTAGATAGAGGTGTTGGCGGTGGTGGAAAAGACGGTGGAAGAGGAGGCAACCATGGAGATGAATTTACATTAAGTTTATCCTCTGTAACTGATAGTAGTGATAGGCATCAGTGATGAAAGAGGAGTGAACACTGATGTGATAACGAAGACAAAATTAATGTTTACCTTCATGGAACCACTGCTGACAACGACAACACTGCAGCATCTTGTTGTACCAACTGTGGGCAGACAGAGCAGAACAAACAATATGAACAAAATGACTCTCACAAAAAGCAATTTTAGCCATTCCTTATTTACAAACAAGCGCTTTATAGTATGCATTTGATAGATTTTGACAGACTGGGATAAATTCTTTTTTTTTAAAACGCCCAGAGAAATTGCAACTTTCTTCAGACTAACTATCCCAAAAGGAAATGGTTCCAATACCTCTTTTCTGGAAAATGTCATTAATATCATCAATATATATTTTGTTGGTTAAACTGTCTAAACACTTAAATATAGGATATGAGATATGCCCTTCAAATGATCAAATGCAAATTTCTTTCATGTGTTTTTAAATATTGGGAGGCCTTGGTCCGATAGAAAGAAGCCAGTTACACACATAATCTAAATACACATTTACGCTTTCCCTCGAAAACTCTAACCTTGTAAGTCAAGGAGTGGACTTACTTTTTAAATCTTTCAAAAGGTCAACTCCAACTGTGTAAGTCCATTTTGTGCACAACTGATTATTTCTTCCCATTTACTACATTCTATAGACTAAAATAGCTATTAAATCAAAATAATCCAAGAAGTGTAACATAGTGTTTGCAGGCCTATACTACAATGATCTATTACGGTTTTTGCTTTTCCTGAAAAATTATGCCACGCTGTCTTAAGTGTTTAGATTAGTTTCACTGACGAATATGTTTATTACTTTTACGATTATCAATATAACAATAACAGTAATAAGAGCAATAATATAACAATAGTAGTTAATGTATAATAATAATAATAATAATAATAATAATAATAATAATAATAATAATAACATTTCTCGTCCAATGGTAGAACTTCTGACTGCCATGCAGGGGCCTGAGTTTGATTCCCAGTCCGGGCAAATTTTTCAGGCCCTCCTATCGAACCAGCAGCGAAATGGGTAGCTAGGTCTATTCAGACTCGGCAAAAGTAAAGGCGACGTGGAAAGCAATGGCAAACTACTCCACTATGCCGTATGTCAGGAAAAATAAGGACTCTTCACCTGATTCCCCAATGCTCAACTATTGTTTGTTTTTGGTTACCCTAAACCCATCATACAGCATGTAATGATGGCGGCGTGAAAAAAAAAGAGTTGCCTCCCTAACATAACCCTAAACAAATAGTGAGGATAACTACCAAACTTTCCTCCATTATCTCCAACAGGGCTGTATGCTAGATCAAGGGTTTAAACCCGTAGGGAAATAATTAGGTTCCTACAGAAAGTAAATATTGAACTACCAAGTAAAATCAACTTCCTTGCATGTTCCAATCAAATCCATCACACTGTATCATTCCACACAAATACAATAACACTGTACCATTTCACACAATATACAATAACACTGTACCATTTCACACAATATACAATAACACTGTACCATTTCATACAATATACAATAACACTGTACCATTTCACACAATATACAATAACACTGTACCATTTCACACAATATACAATAACACTACCATTTCACATAATATACAATAACACTGTACCATTTCACACAATATACAATAACACTACCATTTCACACAATATACAATAACACTGTACCATTTCAACACAATAAATAATAAAACTACCATTTCACACAATATACAATAACACTGTACCATTTCACACAATATACAATAACACTGTACCATTTCACACAATATACAATAACACTGTACCATTTCATACAATATACAATAACACTGTACCATTTCACACAATATACAATAACACTGTACCATTTCACACAATATAACATAACATAACACTGTACAATATACAATAACACTGTACCATTTCACACAATATACAATAACACTGTACTATTTCACACAATATACAATAACACTACCATTTCACATAATATACAATAACACTGTACCATTTCACACAATAAATAATAACACTACCATTTCACACAATATACAATAACACTGTACCATTTCACACAATATACAATAACTAAATTTTAGATTATTTAAAAAAAATTGGAATTTACCCTGTTCACCATATGTAATGATCTTGGGAAACAGCAAAATGAGATAAAAGAAAGAAAAGTGGAAGAGCGAAAAGAGAGAAGTAGGACCTACCACAAACGCCCACAGCTACGCTCACTTTGTTTCATCAAAATTTACCCCCTCTACCATATGCAGTGATTTTGAGATGAATGGGGAAAAAACAGCAAAATGACAAATAAGATAAGTGAAGAGCGAAACGAAAGAGATAGAACCTACCAGTAATGCCCAGCAACCGTCCACAAGAGCAATACATCACAAGAAATATAAAAGATGACACCTATTAAAGAAAAAACCCACCCCAAGTAAACAGAGGTATACGGACATTCCACATTCCTGAAGATCACATTTCGGTACAAATTTTTTTTTTTACACCCTCGGTAGTCCAGAGGCAAGGTGTTAGCCTATCAACCAAAAGATCACGGGTTTAAGCCCTCTGAAAGTAGTTGAAAAATATGCCCCCCACCCCCTGCCCCTTTAGATGGATTGACAGCTATTCCCATTGGATACGGACGATGTGAAAAGGGGACGATGTGAAAAGGTCGAGGTCCTGTGCGCAGATCCCAACACTCTGTGCCTGTTAAAGATCCCTTGGCTAGTTACAGGGCAGTCGGAACAAATTTTTAGAAATCCTACCAAAACCACCCAAGATCACCTTAGTTGTTGATGTGAGTAAAATCAAAAATATTGTTACGTCCTCACCTTCCTGGGCCCCCACAATAGCAGTAGCATTCAGAGACGTTATGAGTGTGAGACGGGTTCCAGGATAGATGCTCCAACTGGCATGAATAGAAAGAAATAAGATTGATGGATTGACTGATTAACTGATTGCTTGGATCTTATTTTCAAAGGTAGCAAGCAGGGGACCTGACAGTCCAGAGGCAAGGTGTCCGATTCTCAACTAAAAGGTAGTGAGTTCGAGCCCTGCCAACGGTTGAAAAGTTTTCTCGAAAAAATCTACCCCCTGGTCCAGGTAGGTGGATCGACACCTAGTCCCACCGGAGACGGACGATAAAAAGGAGGTTCCATATGCAGATTACAACATTCTGTGCACGTTTGTTAAAAATCTCTTGGCTGTTCACAGGGCAGTCCGGGCAAAATTAAAAATCCTACCAAAAACCCCCGAGATCACCTTGGTTGTGGATGTGGGTAAATCAAATCAAATCAAAGGTAGCAAGGAATGTTCCCTCTAACTGTCGTGCAAAGTTTGATCATAAAACCCCAAACGTGTGCATATAATTATATATTTTTTATGTTCTGCAGGCTGTTGTTTTTCATTGGTGTGAATTTCTCAACGGTGCGCACCCACGCATGCACAGCTTAGGAGGAAACATTGGTAGCAAGACATGATTATCATTTCAAAAGGCCCTTATTTTGTACGTTTGCAATAATTGACGACAAACTGATGACAAGGGAGATGATTCAGATACAAACAAGTACACAAAAATTACTCATACATTCTTACAAATTTAGCAGATAACGTTTGTCATAAAATGTTATGATTTTCTACTAAAAACATTCCTTCACACTCGAAAGCTCTACTTGTCTGTTGATGAGCAATGTTTTAAGCTCCTATAGTATGCCTTAAGTTGATTTGTAAAAGCGGTGTTTTCCCCAAAACTATTAAATGCCTCGTCTCACACTAATCTATTTTCACAAAAACCCAATGGAGCATTTTGATCTCCTGCAATCTCACCTGATTCTCACTTGTAATACACTTTTTCGTATAAGAAATAAAAATCCTCTTATTTAGTACAGGGTATTCTTTTAAGGTAAGGACTCTTTTCTTAAAACATGAATGACTCTGGAGCTCATCACATCCTAAACTAAAGTACCGTATTGGCCTTACAGTCAAGATTCATCCATACCCTGACGCAAGAATGTCAATATTAATCTCTCCATGTCATAACAACCCCTCTGCTCCAAGGCTTTTGTTTCACTGAAATTTACCCCATCCACCATATGCAGTGATGTCAGGATGAATTTAGAGGAAACAGCAGGATGAAAGAGAAGTGAAAAAGTGACAAGAAAAAGAAGTTGGACCTACCAGTACCTCCCACCAACCGCCCACCTGCTACCAAATAGGCCAGGTCAAGACCCTAGTCCAGAGATGGACTAAACATTTACAGCTGACAACAACAAGTCAAAGATGTACTCACATCATATGGAAACTCTTGCTTCATAAACAAAAACCTTGATGCTGAAATAAGAAGAAAGAGAGAAAAACTTGAAATAAGCTTTCTCACATAATTTTAATAATAATAAACATAAAAGTTATGAAATGACTTGGCAACTACTACCATGATGCTCAATGGATGGAAATTGAAATGCTTAATTACTAAATGAATACTATGAACACCCTTTTCATCAAATGTAGAATATCAACAACAAAAAACGAGACTAGAAAAACCCAACAACCAAATAACAAGCATTACATAATGGATGACTATCAAATAAGATCAAATAATACATAGATTGCAACTGGGTAAAACAGGACTTAAATGTACTTACACATTGATCCAACATTTTTAGCTCCACCGACCTAAAAAAAAAAGGAAGTTAAATTAAGTTATATTTCTAAAAAGGCATTTATACACACAAATCAACAAAGACCATATGTCTATGTCGGGGGGGTGGGGGGTGGGGTGTGTGTGTGTGTGTGTGTGTGTGTGTGTGTGTTTGTCCTGAGAAGGCAGTTTTACCACAAATGGGACAAAACTCTTTTATTGCACTACTGGATGGAGCAGTTCAACAAAAGGCTCAGTATCGATTCTTTCATTTTATACAAGTTCTTGTAGAAACACATCGACTGTATCATAAAAGCTGGAAATTTTGTATATCAAGTTGGTACTAATTTTAATCACTACAAAGTATGCTATCTGACGAATCTACTTTTAATGAATTATTGTCAATATTATTTAGGATCAGCCGAATATTACGGGAAACATTCTGCGCACCTGTTATAAGAAAAATGCCATCTTGACATGAGTATAAGGGATCTGGAGCAGTTGAAATAGGGTCGACATGAAGTATTTGATATCCTGTTACGATTGTATGATGTTTCAAAGTATTACAGTATTCTTATATAGGTTTATATGACAAAAAT
The DNA here is from genome assembly GCA_037039925.1 of Doris montereyensis. Taxonomy (NCBI): domain Eukaryota; kingdom Metazoa; phylum Mollusca; class Gastropoda; order Nudibranchia; family Dorididae; genus Doris; species Doris montereyensis. Next base: position 82,618 of record JAXRKP010001619.1, read on the forward strand.
AACATTATAACGGAATAAAAATTTTAAAATGCTATTTTCTCAAAATGTTACTTTTTGACAGTGATATGAGATCAACGTTATTTTATTTTTTTGTCCACAAACTTGGATAATAACATCTATAAAATTGCCAAAAATTTCATCCAGTAGCTTTTTTCGGTATCTCTTCAAATGTTTGCAAAAGCATTTTTTTGGTTTTATGAATACCATTTCCTTTATCCAAAAAAATCTACTGGGTGTGGCTAGATATTGAACCAAATAACGTGCGCGCTAAGTTATAAGCAATTTTGTTTATAACTGAAAAAGCCTATTAGAAATTAAGTTATTTTCACACTGAAAATCCAAGATAGCGGCATTCCCATGGCAACCATATAAAAAAAAGTTTTATTTTTTCAACTCATTTCGACATGCCAAGTACAATGGGAGTGGTTAAAATTGTCTATATCAAATAAAAACAAACAAACATGCTCAGACAAATCAGAAAACGGCGAGTAGTCAGACAAATCAGAAAACGGCGAGTAGTCAGACAAATCAGAAAACGGCGAGTAGTCAGACAAATTGCTTTAGAACACAATTCAGAATTATCATTAGTCTGGAGGTGTTTAAACCAAAAGAACAAGAAATTTGAATTTACCTTAGCACAAGCTGCAAATACACAAATCCTGCAAATAAAATCTTTAGCGATAGCTTCAGAGGTGATGGGAGGACATGACAATGCGGTGATATTCTGAGGAATTAAAAGAAAAAAAAATCATAAATTATACATTCAAATTCAAATTAATTTGGAAGTGACCACCACCATCAGAAAATAAAATGAAGTCTTCTGGTCTTCACAAAAGCGTTTGTGCTCCTTTGATTTGGCATGTATTCCAAAACCTTTTTGTCAATGAGTTGATCTCAGTTTTACACAGTGACACATAGTATAGTCATAGTGCACCATGCGCTATCAGCTGATTACAATTTCCTCACACAGAAAAATTACTTTCTTATAGGCCTAGTTAGTGTAAGACAAAACATGGAAAAAATTTCTGAGCCTGTGCGGGCGGCCTTTAGCGATGTGAAACAATGAAATCAATCGGGTGAAAGCCCAACAAAGGTAAAATTAGACGTCACTAGAATTAGAATAAATCGCCTAATAAATGAGACCAAATTTAAAAACGATTATGTTTGAATTGTAAATAGTGCCATAGTGCCAAAATAAGGAACAAAGGTATGATGGACAATGTCTGACAAATTGAATCGCCTAGTTCGTTCAGAAGCCAATTTAAGAATAAACTAATAAATACATAGAACAGCATCACTAAATGGCCACATCAGTTATGCCCTAAGTGTGAAATATTATCAGCTTCCCAGATGAAAGAAATATAATCAAGACATTTCATAGAAATTCCAAGATTTTCCCAAGACTTGAAGGGAACTTTTAAAATTCCAAGACTTTGCCGTCTTAATTTCTTCCAACCAAATTCCCAGACTGTTCCAGTTTTCCCTGTGCTGACACAGAAGGATCTCGGAAATAGTATGTACGGACGGATCGATCCAAACAGCAGCTGCCGGTGAATAGTCAGCTTTTGCATCTGATTATTATGATACGGTGCCTAAGGTTATTTTACCCCCAGTGTAGAAAATGAAAACGAAGGATAAACTCCGGCTCTACCAGCTGTAACGGCCTTGGCGAAAGCTTAGTCAGTTTTTGCATCGTCTACCAACATTTATATGCTGAAATAAACTGAAATAAACATTAGGTACATCAAATTACCCCGTTCACAATTGGTGCACTGCAGAAATGTGTTGTTTTCAAACTCTTCCTGACCACCACAGGTGTGACACATCTTCGCCTCATCTTGGTTCTCTGGCATAAAGATACACAAACGCACACAAAATTACAAACATAAACACGGAAACTGATTGGACAGACTAGATAACTAGGAAAATCAAATCTGAGTGTGTATTACAATGACCATGTTATAATTTTAAACCATGAGACAAGAAATGCTGCATCCCCTAGAATAAGAGTGGCTCAATTTCATTCTTCTCATGCTCACGGGAGGGGTCTCAGTACTCAGAGACAATGTCTGCCTCTCAACTAAAAGGTAGTGGGTTCGAGCCCAGCTGACTGGTGAAAAAAGTCTTAATTTTAAAAAAGTAACACCCCCTCCCCCGGTCCAGGTAGGTGGATCGACATCTAGTCCCATCGGAGATGGATGATGAAAAAAGAGGTTCTGTGAGCAGATCACAACACTCTGTACATGTTAAAGTTGGCTGTTTACAGGGCAGTCCGGGCAAAATTAAAGATCCTACCAAAAACCCAGATATCACTGCAGTTTTGGATGTGGGTAAATCAAACCAAAACACGAGGAAACGAATGATACAACAATGCATATTATATATATATTATGGTTAAAAATAGAAAAGAGCTGTCATTCTGATGAAGATACTTCAGTGTGTTTTGAAAGTAAAACTCACACCCCAACCTTCCATCACGCTTGACTTCAGATTTTTAAAAATTAAAGATGCAGCAATTACAACTGACAGTAGGTTGATTTGATTTACCCACATCCAGAACTAAGGTGATCTCAGGGTTTTTGTTGCCAAGACTGCCCTGTAACCAGCCAAGGGATCTTTAACGTGCACAGAGGCTTCGTGGTTAAGCCGTCACACATGGGATCATGAGGTCCTGGGTTTGTTGAATCTTGGCAATGCTTAACATGCATGGGTGGCGAACGAGGCCGATTACTCGATTTAGAGCCTCCCCCCCCCAATATTTACAACAGAAGGATGGAATCAGATGATGTGTTTATCGTCATGATCATGACTCATATGAAGATTTAGATGATTATTTGGTAGGAGATGAGATTAGATCTAGCGGTGAAGCAAGTAGTGATAGTACTGATAGCGACAATGAAATGATAGTGCCTGTAGATGTACCGAATGACCCGCAACGAGCCAGACCTTGAAAAAAGGAGGCGTGGCAGAGGCGTATGAACATCAAACTTTAGAATCGGATTGTAACTATCTTGAAAACCCAGACACTAGTAATCCATGAGAATGGATGTTACATTTTGAAGAATAAATGGGAGTGAGGAACATAAATCTAGATCCTGATAATAGGTCTGAACCAGTGACATTTTTTAAATTGCTTTTTCCTGATCTTGTGACAGAACTTATTCGTGATGTAATAAAACCTGTGAATTCATGGAAAGTATCCTGAAAATTGATATCATTACACTTATTTTTCAACTTGGGTTGTCTGCATAACAGTATCTTACAAAAAAACCCAATAAAGAATGTCACTGAAGTGCTCAATCAAAGCAAATATTTAAAAAAAACAGGCAAAATTTGCATATTCATGATAAATCCATGGTCACGTGACCTCATTTGCATATTTGATGGTACGCACTGAAAGCTCATTTATTATTCCTTCCATCCTCCAAATATCACTTACCTAGCTTGCGTACTATATGGAGATAAAAAAAAAAAGATTGTAACATGACCCTGTTTTGCCCATTTTCTTCCCAAACCCTTGGCAATGGGGCCTCATAGAGCTTGGCAATCAAAGTGTTAATGAAAGAGGGAAAGTCAAATTTCCTTAGTTGAAGTCAAGCCCAAAAATTTCTACCAAGTTTATGTGAAAAAACTACCGATATTTCATAAAAATTCCAAGACTTTTCTAAGTCTTAATTTCCCCCAACCAAATTCCAGACTTTTCCGGTTGTCCAAGATAAGTGAGAACCCTGAATATTTTTTCTCTCTTAAATATCCAAATTTTCACCTCATAATCATACTATAGTAGAAAATCAATGACATAATCATGATAGGCTTTTAAACCAGACCTCCATAAATTCTATAAACTACTTGAACAAGAGTATAAAATATACTACGGGTGGATGCGGCCATATAGTCAGTAACACTGGGAAAAGCATTTATCTACATAAATATTTTCGTTAATGAGATTTGAACATGTCAACTTTAGAAAACTTTCATTTCCACTATCAAAATTCATCTAAAAATCAGGAACAGACAAGTTTGAATCTGTTTTCATTCGTATTCAATCGATTGTAAGTTAGCATCAATGGATGAATTTTTTTTAAAAGAACAAAAATCCCCAGGTAAATCCGAAAATGAAACTTACAAATATAACAAGAGGAACAATTTTCAGAAACAAAATACAAAAATGGATGAACTCTTAATTGAAAAAGGATTTGTATATTATGGCAGTGTGTTTACCTTCTAGAAGATCTTTGAAGTGAACATAGGCAGTTGACAAATCTTCAAATTCAACCAGGCATCGTTTTGTCATTTCAGATACCTAAGAATATTTTGAAATCATAAATGATAAAAGAGAAAAAGACTTCTTGTGACAGCCAGTCACAAAAAACAAAAACAAAATAATTAATTTAGAAATACAATTTAAGAGGCCTTGTAGTGAAATCAGAGTGTTGTGAGTTTGTAATCACACGACACTAAACACCATAGCTGGCCCAGGTGTTTTTTTTACATAACGTTGTACCCTTAAAATCTCGGAAGTCTCATCTGAAAATCTTTAAAAATCTCGGAAGTCATCTGAAAATCCTGTCAAAAAACCGGAAAATCCCCATCCCTGAAATATGATGACTGGAACAATGCCTGAATCTCAATCTCAAACGGAAGTTCCAACGCTGGAAATAGAAAATAATTAACGCTTCTTCCGACATTCGTCATTTCTGCCATTCGAATCGCAAATGTACGAAAACATTTTCTCTCGTTCGGTGGAAAAATGTCAGCAATTGATAAAATTGCCGGCATTCCGCCTAAAGGCGGAGAAATGGAAGGTCTGGATATTTCAAAGCAGTGATGTAAATCCTTGTATGACAATAACCATTAAATCTAATGTCTATTTCATGAAATCATTGCACTCTCAAGACGAATCATCATTGCCAATAGCCCACAGAGAAATTCAAAGGGGCCTTAGCGCATGTTTGTAACGAATTAACTCAGGCTACTGTAAGCAGCAATAACAAGGTGAGCTAAATTGAGAAGAATCAGAAAACAAAATGCAGAGATCAGGGGAGGGGGACATCCTCCACAAGCAACCACGCACATTCCTTAATTTAAAATTCTGTCATATAATAAAACTGTAATATCCTTTAGAGTAATGAAACACGGGATCAGTCAATGATAATTTTTTTACATTTTTATTTATGAAATGACTATATTATATCAGAGACAAAGCCATGCTACTATACCTTAAGTATCTTGATGATGTAAAATAGCCCATCACTCCATCTGGCCAAAATCTTTTTGACCCGATTTTTAGGACTTGATCCTTTGACCTTGCGAGGTGTGCTACGACGTGGCGTCATGGTTGGTGGGAGTTTGGAAAGACTGGACGAAGATTCCTTTTTTCAAAATTACTGTTATATCTACCTTTACTGATTAAAATCAAAGGCTGTTTGCTAATGAAAAATAAGGAGACACATTATATTTTTTTTAAAAAGGGATACAACTTTCACTGAACAATGTAAATTATGTTGAATTAAAAAAAGAAATGGTCTCCCACACATCAAAAAATAATTCTTGTGAGTCTACATGGACAGAGTCGATTGAAGCAACATTCTGAAAAAAGAAAGAATAACAGGAATTTACATTGCAGACTTGTATTTAAAAATTTGTCAGATACATCAGTTGGCATATTCAGTTCCCTTTGATATCAATTGCATAAAACAAATTGAAAATATTAGATTCTAGCCTAGTGACCTAACACAATGTTAATTTAAAAGTTATATAATTGCTGTCAGAAAATTTACTGCATTTAATCATAAAATGACATAGTATTGATTGACAAAGTTGCCAAAAACTTTTATTTATAATCTATACTGTTGTTCGCATGATGTTGAGTACACAATGTCTACAATAGTATCTATATTATGAAGTTGAACGTCTCTAACTTGAACCGTTTATAACTCATGAACAACTGCACCCATTCTTAGCCAATAAACTCTTGGGTCAAATCAATATTTTTATTAACTGGAAAAAGACTGTTTTGCCTGCGATCCACGAAATGTTTTATTATTACTAGATCTTATTCATCGATTTTCAGTTATTACAATAAAAAGCATGTCTAACCTCAGTATCGAGTACTGATTCGACCTAATAATCGTACTTCAAATCACCCGAACCACAATGGTCTCTGAATTTACCACAGTCAAAGTTCGAGAGACACAGCTTTATAAAAAGAAATCATAATCCGCCAATGTCTCAGGGCATGCTTGTAAGATATGCAAATACTTCCCAAAAAATATTTCAAGGGTGACATCGAGGGAAAAGCTATGGCCGGGGTGGGGTTTAAAAGACTGTTCAATTCTAATTGCCTAGCGACAAACCAGTAATTCACAGGGACAATGGCTGTACCGTACAGTGGGTGGAGTGAAGATTAGAAGACTAGTCATCATTTATTACATTACAATGGATAGGTATTATGTAGGGTGGTAACAATGCGAGACAAATCGTTGACGGGCATTGATAACTTAGCCATATTATCGATGAGATTACATGTACAATAGTCTAGATGAAATAAAAATTTTAATCAATTATGGATGTACTTTATAATTATTTGGAGAACAGTATATACTGCAGTAGGTCGTTGAGACTGGGCATTATGGGGGAAAATATTGGTTTTGAAATGGGCATTTAGAGGGGCAATTTATAAAGAAACAAATCAGTTTCACTGAGATTGTGGGCATTTAGGATAAACGGGCATTATGGCGGCAGGCATTTGGGCGGTAACTACTGCTCTCATTGATTGTTTCTCTGTGAAAATACCACTTTTCAGAATATTTTTTAACCCAAGAAAAGCGCCGGCTCTTTATTTAGGGCGTGTTACAGTTGGCCCGGGATTTAGGGCTGCCCTATATTTAGAGCCAGACACCTAGGCTTTGTTAATGGAAATTTCCACTTTCCTTACATGGTTTATGACGTAGTTTAACCTTTGAGTTCATAGTTAAACAACAACCAATGAGATTACAATTTATTTTAAGCTCGTGGCTTTCCTGGTAGCCTCGTTATCATTCGTCAAAGTGATGCTTTCCATTCAACACACTTCATGCAAGCCTAAGTTGATTACACAGCTATCGCTGCTACTGTTTAGTCCTTAGTTTAAGTTTCTCTTGTTGCAATAACATTTCAATATGAATTCGTTATTCTTTCAACTTACTGAAAATGCATGTTTTATAGGTCTTTTGTCATCTGCAAAGGTGCACTCATTGTTCAAACTAAGTCTAAATTCTAGCTTTACCCGTTGCACACACTCGTTTTTTTCATGCAAATGGCTGGGGCAACCCCTTGCTGTAAGATGGTCTTCGGCGTAACACCGGGAGCTCTACTAGGGACAACCTTCAACATAGATGGCAGGTTTCACAAAATGGACGTAAGCGCATGGCCGTAAGGGGCATCCAAAGACAAAATATTCAGGACAATTTAAAAACAAAAATGTCATGATTTCTAAATAGGCTTACACGAGGTGAAATACGAGAAAATAGCTTGACGCAATATTCCCGTTATTAGATCTCAGATCGAAAAATAATTTTTGTCCGACCATAAGGTTTTGCAGACTGACAGTAGTCTCATGGTATTCTCACTCTCATTTAGAGTTACCTATGATTTTATTTGTGTCTTTGACACGATATATGGTCGTAGGAATACGTTTTTTCCACTCCAGATCATAAAATGGCGCTTCTACGTATTTTTCAACTGTTTTTTCAGCTTTTTACTGTGTGTTCAGTTGTAGACCACAGTTGTTACATAATAACGAAAATCTGAAACCTGCCTCACGTGATCACTGCAAAAGATAAAAATTTTTTAGAACTGCCAAATTTTCTTTGAACAGTTCTCTTTCACATGGAATTAAAGAAAACAGAATAAAAGGTTGTTGACCTCACCTACGGTGAAAAAGGACTTACTAAAAAGAGGGAAATGCTGTCAGTCTCAATTGCTGACGTTTGCACCCAAAAATTATTCACAAAACACATAAATTGAAAGCAAATTTCACAACATCATGTTTTTTATATCTGCAATGTCAAAGCTATACATAGACCAAATGTTAACTTTGTGACCGACTTTTTCACACGCTGGGACGTAATTATTCCAAAGGCTTGAAATTCACAATGCAACGAGCGTACAGAAAGCAGTATGACACAAACGTTATAGACAAAAAACATAATCCAATATATAAAATGAAAGGTAACTGAAAAAAAAAGTTTTAAAATCTATATTCTAAACGTGATTTGAGTGTTTGAAAATTTTTTACGTAATTTTTTACACACACAATTCAAAAAACAATTGCACCAACCTGGTATAAAAAAAGTCAAAGTCATTCAATCTGCAAGCAATGTACATCCCACTAAAGGTAATCCAAATATCCATTACATATTCAAATTTGGTACAGATCCATTGAATAGTTTTTGAGCAATTCCTAATTTTCTAAAATATGCAACTTCATGATTACAAACAAAATGTTTACCAAAAAAATGAGTACAACTGACTATTTACACTATGCTAACTAACTATTTACAAAATGACAATACTGTGGGCTCTCTATTCTACTGAATGATTACCCTGTGTTGTGTGGTATGTCACAAAGCAATCTTTTGGGGTGTAGATGAGGCTGACCAGGGGATCCAAGGCAAACAAAATGTGTCCGTTTACAGCTTTGCGGAGTACTGCACACCACAGCGGATGTCGTTTGGCATGTATGACACCAAATGCATGTTGCCGGTAAACCTTACTATTGGATTGACAGTTGTCGGCCTTCCCTTGGAGCGTTTGATATTATCTTCGGGCGTTCTGAGCTGCACCGATTTCAAAACAAGCTCTTCAATCAGGTCATCCTTGAAGTCGTGGAAAGAGACATATTTTGCGTCGCGTTTTCGTCAGCCGGTACAAGATGAACGCATTTGCTTGGGTTACCTCCAGGATCCAATGGAATATTTTCTTCCACCATTTCTTTGTCTTTCTTTCAAATGTTCCATAGTATGATACCATTTGGTCCATCTTATCGCAGCCATTCATCTGTCTGTTGTATCGCTCAATAATCCCTGGTTTCGAAATCTGCTCGCCTCTTCTATTCCGCTGGTGGATAATTGACGTGTCTGCTTTTGTTGAGACGGCCAAACATGATTTTGTTGCCTTCTTGTCTCTCCATGCGACAACCATTATACTTGCATCTTCTGTAAGGTAAAATCTACTTTCCTGTCTTTGTAATTTGAAGGTTTTCAATTCTGGTGCAAAAATTCCGTCTGTTGACTTGTACAGTGCCTGTGTAGTAGGAGTTCTGCTTTAGGTAGTGAATCAAGTTATATGTGGTGTAGTATCTGTCCAAACATTTCATGGTACCATGGTGTTTACCTGTGCTTTTTCTCGCTCCAATAGTCCCGGTACTTGAGCCTCTTGTCCATTCCAATAGCCAACAGGACCGCGAAATACTGCAGTTTCCGAGATGGTAATATTTTTCCACGAGCCGTAGACCGAGCGCTTCCTTGCAGGCGTGTTGACGGTAACTTTTATTTGAGCAAAGTGGTTGATGGATTCAACAAGCTCCTCTGTAATACCTCGAGTCAGTAAGGAACTATAGCAATCCAACGGTGTAGATGCCGATGACAAATCCGCCTGAACCCCGGGTATTTTCGATGGCGAACAACAGAAATTATTCTGCGTCTCTTCATTGTTGGCGATTCGATTCCATATTTCAGGTCGTTGTACTCTACTAGACCTTGATGAATTTGAAGCATTATTTGTTATGCTTCTGGGTCTTCCTCTTGGTATTGGGTCCCCACTGGGGCCTGGATTTGAAATGGGCTGAGGAGCCAGTCTGAGTCTGCCCATTATTATTACTACCTTCATCACTATTCCCCTCACTGTCACTACTACTACTTTCTTCGATTGCTACATCTTGCCCATACAAAGGTTCACTATCACCACTATCATCTAGCCATCTATTCAATAGCCTACCAGCTTCTACTGCAGAATATCGTCTAGGCCTATCATTGCTAGCCATAGCTCAACTTGAAACACAAAAATCACGTCAATCAGAGTTGAAATAAGAAAAGCGTCTCACAATCAAATTTAGCGGTTAAAACGTAAATAAAGCCAATAGAAACACCCCTCTAGGGAGGATTGATGTCATCCAAAACATTCGGTAGTATTTTGATTCGCATTTTCTCTTCGGTGTTTTCCTTGTTATTATTTTACTAGGCATACTTTACCGGCCGCACACTGCGGCCAGTGGGTAAAATTGGTTTTTTTCGGTCGCAGGCTGCGGCCACTGGGAGCCAATGAGTTAAGAAGATTCATCAATTAGACTTTGAGAAAGATTAATTGAAGAGTTCAAGTTATCATTGGGTCCCATTTTTGTGAAATCTGCCAGATCTTCTACTAGATCTATTTGAAAAGGCTGTCATTATTGGGACCCGTGTCCCAATAGTGTGGGTGTTTATTCGGACCCGCGTGTCCCAATAGTGTGGGTTTATTGGGACCCGGGTTTTTATTGGGACACACAGATCGAGAATCTATGTCTAAAAATATATTTTTAGAGAATTGAAGTTGAAGACACGTAATTTCAGTTTCAATTATAGCGAAGCAAGGCCATCTTGACAGCCTTGAGCGAAGTCGACTTCTATTTCTAGCGGTCATATTTCGGTCCGAACAAAAAGTAAGTAGACCTTTCATACCTTCCGGTGAACTCATTTTAGGGAGCACGAATTGTGATTTTTATTACCCATTTTAATTGTTTTTTAACAGGTAAATATCCCAGTAGGTGCTACACTACGTTATTAATGTTATGGAGTAGGCTACCGGGAAAGTTATTGGATTTTGGGACATGGGTGGAACCGGCACTTAAACAATAGATCTAATAATATTGTTCTGGGCATGCGCGGTTTAGTTTAGGTTATGACGTCATTTTACATAAATAGTCCGTGTCCCAATAGGCCCAGCGTGTCCGAATAGTGTGGGTGTTTATTGGGACCCGGGTCCGAATAGCCACTTGGATTTGAAAACTAGACTCGAGTCATGTGCCTTTGATCTTGACCTAGTTTGCACTGACCTACTCTGGATTGAATGCCGCTCTGTGAAGTACTAAAATATATGCTTATAATGTGGCTGAAATTTGGTAAATGGACTGTATTGGAGACTATATTTGGTGTCTTCTTAGATCTATTACTACTGAATTCCACTCACTAGTCAAAATCAGTGTGCATCCTACTACGGGAATCCTCCCCTCTGATCTCTCTTCTCACTTTCAATACTTTCATGTTGTTATTGATCCAGCAACGCTAGGTCATTTGTACTTCGCTAGGTCATTTGTACTTCAGCTAAATATGCCATGCTCTAGTGGTATAAATTACCAGGTGTTTTTCAGAACAGAACTTTCATGAATTCAGAACTCTTACAAGTGTCCTTGATTTTGATTCTAGATCTAGATCTAGATCTGTATCTAGCTAGGGATCCCACGTTTGAGATGTAACAAATATCTTGAATCTAGATCTAGATACACAGATTTATCAATTCAGGTCTAAATAAGTCTAAGGCTATATAGATCTAGATCAGATAATATATCTAGATCTCACAGAATTGAGAACCAGCCCTCAAAAGAGCCATTGGTGCGATAGAGCCCTTGGGCCTCTCTTCAGAAGGAGGCAAAAGATGAAATGCCGTTAGAAACATACCAGTGGTGACATGTTATTATCAATAATACACTGATAGTTGTCATAAGTGCATACAGGATTTACGCATGATATAGATCTATGTTTTAAAACAATACGTAAAACATGCCGTCATACTTGTTGATTGACAGAACGTGTTATGATGAGAGTGAGTTGCATTCTCCCGCCATGTTTTGGACTTCAGCGGATAGATACCAGAAATAATTGTTTATATCGCTAAAATCTATCTGACACTAAAAGTTGAATTAAAATAAAAATTCATTGAAAATATATTAGTCACTGCTGCTACATCATTCAAAATATTTAGAATTCCGGACATAGTAAATATAGCTTCAATATACCATGAACTATTTTTTGTCCAGAGCGACATGATATGGGGCCAACGAATGAAGTCAAAAGGCAGGGAGGATTGTGGGTGAGCAGTTCTTTGCACGTGATGATTCCACCTTTTAACTCATCCTATAAATGTTCATTAAATTTTTTTTAGAAAGACTGAGGAGACATATAATTGGTGTTGTTACGCCTTATGAGAATACAGAGTTACAATAGCGAATGCCTCATGAAATATTTACATCGACGATCAGATTCCTTGCCACGGAGAGATCATGCAAAAATTTAAGACTTTAAATTATCGGCGTGCATCTCTCCACAAGCCTTTGGAATAAGAAAAGTTCCAGAGACATGCAAAAATATCTATCAAATCCTTTCTGGAGACTAGATTATACATGCTATGCCGCAGAAAGCAGTTCTGGTACCACTTTTGCTTTCTAGCTTTCATAAACAGTTTCGGGAGTAATATTTCACCAAATTCCCACACCTACAATTTTTTTTGCCGACGACGGTCTCTTATTTAGAGAAATAAATTATCCCAAAAGACTCGATTGCTCTTCAAAGGGGCCTTCATTCTATGGTGAGCTGGACGAAGACATGACATATGAAATTCCACCCAGCCAAATGCTTTTTAATGTCAAGCTCAATGTTTTGAAACATCGCCAGTTATAACTTTTTATAACTTTTAGTGTCAGGTCATTGAATGTGGCGAATTCTAGCAGTCTTAACCCTCTCTCGTTAGTTTTTGTGTTACAATAGCGCCCGCATGTGTCTTTCCAGTCTTTCTGTGCATCTACTCCAATCTTGGCATTCCAGTTCCCTTGTACAACAAGAATGTCCTTTTTTTGGTGTTTCATCAATGACTTCTTGCACTTGATTATAGAAATCGAATTGTGATGAGCCTGCTGGAAAAGCTGACCAGCATCCCATCACTGCACCTGCTGTGTCTTTGTGTACGAGAAAACCGACACTTTCTTCCTGTCTGTCATCCCTGCCACTGTAGTAAAGCTTGTGGCTTTCATGGTTTGATGTTTCTCCTATACGGGTTGATGTTTCTCCTATACTCTTCCATCTCATCTCACATAATCCAATGATGTTCCAGTTATATTTTCTCAATGCATGTCTTAGTTCTTCTACTTTACCAGGAGCATTTAGCGTCCTGACGTTCCACGTACCAATGGTTATGTTGTTGTGCCTAACACATATCTTATCTTTAGTGGCACCAGTCATATTTTCCACTTCCACCCTGGTGCCGAAGTGTAGTGGCAGCCCTTGTTAACCCGGGCGATGACCGAGCCGGTAGTCATCTTGTAGTGTATCTTGGCCTGTGACGCCTGGCGGAGCCATCCCTCTCCAGACCTGGCCATGACCGATATCCTCAGACTAGGAGGCTCGCCCTGACAACGGACACTTGGCTGTTGAGGTTCTTCGGAACCACGTCCGATTTGGAAGGTAATCTGCTTCAAGGAGATTGTTTGCCCCATGGTGCAGTGTCAACACCATGAAGCGGTATTCGGGGTGGGGCGCTTGGAGCCAACACATGAGAGATTTGGGAGATGGATAAGGACCGATGGTGCTCGTCCACCCGACTGAGTCGGGAGCAGCATGCCGAACACCAAGGTTCTACCTCAGTCAGAGCCCCTACACCCGAACACATTTGGCCATCATAAGGCATCTAGGCGGTGGACCTGGCACAGTCCAAACAGCACCCACCACCAGATAGACTACATCCTGGTGAGAAGACGCTTCCATACATCAGCCAACACTGCCAGGACACGCAGCTTCCCAGGAGCGAATATCAACAGCGACGACGAACTAGTCATGATGACCTTCCGCTTACACCTCAAGAAGATGCAGGGCCACACTAGAATGAAGTTTGACCTGGAGAAATTGCAAGATCAAAAGTGGCTAAGATTGGAGGCAAATTCACACCACTCCTAATACTCGACGCAGACGGCAGTGATTTGGACACTTTCATTGACACTTTCAACACTGCAGTGACCGAGACGGCCAATGAAATCCTCGGCAAAAAGCAGCCCATCAAGAAGCCTTGGGTCACACAGGACTTGCTGAAACTATGTGACAAAAGGAGTGAACTAAAGATGTCAAAGTATGACAGTGAAGATGGAGCAAAGCAGTACAGACAAGCAGACAAGATGATGAAGAAGGGCATGCAGGAAGCAAAAGAGGAATGGATCTCGGCTCAATGCAACGATGTCGAACGTAACCTCAATTTAAACAACACCCGGAAAGCGTATCAAATAATCAAACACCTTGTGAACAGCAAACATGGATGGCCCAATACCGTTCTCGACAAAACGGGAAGTGCCTTACCGAGAGCAAAGAGATCATACACAGGTGGACAGAGTATTGCTCAGACCTCTACTCTCTCCGCGCAGTAGGCGACACAGAAAAGCTCAACACACGTTCGACAACAGACACAGAGAATTTCCCCATCCTTCGAGAAGAAGTGGAGGAAGCAGTGAAATCTCTGAAGAAAGGAAAAGCTGCAGGCATAGACAATATCCCAGGAGAACTTGTCCAAGCAGGGGTGAGGCCATGATAGACGCTTTAAGTGTAATCTGTCAGAAGATCTGGGAGTCAGGAAGATGGCCGACTCAATGGACCCAGTCTTTAGTAATCACCCTTCCCAAGAAAGGAAACCTACAGCAGTGCAACAACTACCGCACAATCAGTCTCATTTGCAATCCTAGCAAAGTTATGCTCAGGATCATACTGAACAGACTGAAGCCGCAGGCCGAGGCAATCATAAGTGAGGAGCAGGCAGGATTTAGAGCAGGGCGCAGTACAACTGAGCATATATTTAACCTCAGAATTCTGTGCGAACGATACCTTCAACACCAACAAGAGCTCTACCACGTATTCATAGACTTCAAGAAAGCTTTCGATAGAGTGTGGCATGCTGCACTCTGGGCGACCATGAACCACTACAACATCAACGCCAACATTATCCGTGTCATACAGAACCTCTATAACAAGGCCAGCAGTGCAGTATATCTAAACGGGGGAGGTTGGAGACTGGTTCAGAACCACTGTTGGAGTGAGACAAGAGTGCTTGCTCTCTCCGACCCTTTTCAATGTCTTTCTCGAAAAAATTATGACAGACGCACTCGACGGCCATCAAGGAACAGTGAGCATTGGTGGAAGAACAATCACCACAAACCTGCGCTTCGCAGATGATATTGACGGACTCGCAGGCACAGAGCAAGAACTGAATAATTTGGTCAGAAGACTAGATACATCTTTCGCAGCATACGGCATGGAAATCAGTACAAGCAAGACAAAACTGATGACCAACAGTGACACTGGAATCCATACTGACATCATTCGCCAACGGAGAGAAGCTTGAAACTGTGCACAAGTTTAAATATCTGGGAGCAATACTGTCGGACGAAGGATCAAAACCTGAAGTATTAACAAGGAGTGCAATGACAACATCCGCATTAGCCAAGATGGGAACCGTCTGGAAAGACAACAAAGTCTCCCATAGCTCAAAGTTAAAACTTATGTGCTCCCTTGTTCACTCAGTGTTTCTTTACGCCTGCGAAACATGGACACTAACTGCAGATATAGAGAAGAGAATACAGGCAGCAGAAATGAGGTGCTTTAGAAGACTGCTCGGTATCTCTCACAAAGACCATATCAACAACGAAGAAGTCAGAGACAGAATAAGACAAACTATTAGTCCTTGCGAACTCCCTCACCACTGTCAAAACGCGCAAAATGACATGGTTTGGACACTTGGTGAGAGAAGGAGGCCTTACAAAAACCGTGCTTCAAGGAACTGTCAGAGGAGGTAGGAGAAGAGACAGACAAAAAAGAGATGGGAGGACAATATCACTGAATGGACGGGCCTGAAGGTAAGTGAGCTAATGAGACGGGCGGAGGACAGGAAAGGAGTGGAGAAGACTGGTTATTTCGTCATCGATAGCGCCCCAACGGCCTCCGCCATGGGACAGACAGATAGATAGATAGATAGATAGATAGATAGATAGATAGATAGATAGATAGATAGATAGATAGCTATAACTACACGATGCTTGGCCACTCACTGAAACATGTGAATGATACCCATACCTCGGCATGTACACCCCAACAGCGCTAAAATGGGATAAACACGTCGACAGCGGAGTAACAAAGTTCAACAAGTCGTTAGGATTCATCAGGCCCAACTTACATCTGTGTCCAATGAAAATGAAAGCGCATGGGGGGGGGGGGACTCGGTAGGCTAGAGGCAAGGTATCGGCCTCTCAACCAAAAGGTAGTGGGTTCGAGTCCCACCAACGGTTGACAACTTTTTTCGCTTTTTTAAACAAAATCTTTCTCCCTGGTTCAGGTAGGTAGTTCGACACCTAGTCACATCGGACGTGGACGATAAAAAGGAGGTCCCGTGTGCAGATCACAACACTGTGCACATTAAAGATCCCGTGGCTGTTTACGGGGCAGTCTGGGCAAAATTAAAAATTCTACCCGCCCCAGACCACCTTAGTAGTGGATGTGGGCAAATCAAATCAAACAAGCGCAAGCATTCCTGTCACTGTCACTAGTGAGGCCGACTCTGGAATATAATGCCTGTGCAGCTTGGGACCCCCACTGTAAAGTTCATATAAATAAAATAGTACAAATCCATAGACGAGCTGCACAGTTTGCAACAAACTGTCGACCAAGATCCAGGATGTGTCATACATACCTTCGAAATACTTAAATAACAATTATTGGAAGATCATAGAAAAGAAAGCTCGAGTCTTAAAGCTCGAGTTTAAAGCCACCAGAGGCAAATCAGGCATCGTCTTCCCCCAGCACAACCTTCAAAACCATATAAGTCACTCCACCAGACGCAACAACTCATTCAGGTTCATACAATCACACACCAGAACAGACAGACACCTATAACTACAGCTTCTTTACCAAAACTAAAACTAAAATTAATAGATTGGAATGGGTTACCACAGGACGTGATGAAGAACGAAAATATAGACGACTTCAAGAAGATGCTAGCCACATTTAGGTTCTAAAGAAGTTAGACCTATGTATGTGCATGATGTGCTATGCAAATTGTACAGTTGCAGTGATGGGCATACTTTTGCCTTTTTGCAACTCAAGTTCGAGATCCACATGAGCTCAAGTGCTTGATTTTTTCCCCCTGAAATGAAATGTTATGTTGAGGAGGGTTAAAAATTAAAATTTGTGCATTTTTAGTTTTAGATGAAATAGTTTATTTTATTCAATTTGGAAGCCTTGACCCCATTATCATGTGAAAAGCCATGGGTGTGTATTACAAAGTGTAAAACAAAACAATGTGTTATGGACAGTTTGACCCGCGCCGTTAAATATGGCTTATAATTTCGATACACTCCTAGGCCAAATGTGATTGGGTAATGGCTGCGCGCGTGTGTGCGTGAGTGGCGGGGTTATTTGAATTTGATACGCTGCAGTATTTAGCCTGGGTTGGAATATTAGCTCTGCGCGTGTGCGCTAACACATCAGGGAGAAAAGGTGCGCACAGCTATGAAATGTCTGCGCACACCAATAAAAACAACTTAATTTTTGTCTAACGCTCTTTCTCATGCACACAGTGTACACATTGTACACAATTGGACTTGTTTGTTTCGTCAAATTTTGCAACAGCATTAAAAGATATGCCTAGATATTTACTACAACAAAATAAGAGGGAATATTCAAAGTTGGTACCCCTGCCATAAGCAGAAACCAAATAAGACAGCCTGATCAAACCACCCAACTGCCCCTCGTAAAATATATACACCATCTAAATTTATTTTATTTCGCACACAACCTGCTCTATTGTCATCTGCCTGAGAGTCTGAGATATATTCTTTAGTGTGCCTATGTCCAGTGTCGTGGAAAAACAGACAAAGAGATAATTCTAGTGATTAAAAGGAAATCATGCTTCCTGAAAAGTGTGAAAATCATAGGATGAAAGTACATCACGTTTACAGCCGTTTGAAACTTGGAATTCCCAAAGCCAACAGTCCGAAAATACATGGTTTTTGGGTCTTTTTCTTTAAATGACGTCATTGTGACTTAGGGACACCGTTGAAATGAAGCCTTCAATTATCAAACTGGTCTTTTCGGGATTTTAAACAAGTTTTTAACCTCTCGCGCGTAGTAATACCTAACTTATCCTCTGGCATTCCTCTATCTTTTCCTGCTGTTGAAGAAATTTGAAACAATCTTGTTTTCTGAATTCAAACAAAACTTTAAAAAAACTTCTTTTAAAAACCAATAACTGAATAACAGAATAATAAATTTATTTGACTGCGCAGTCCTGTCATCTTCATAGCTAGCTCTAGCTCTGTTTCTCTCTATCTCTCACTGTCTCGCCACACAGGGGACTCGATAGTCCAGGGACAATTTGTCGGCCTCTCAACTAAAAGGTAGTATGTTCGAGCCCCGCCAACGGTTGAACAATTTTCTCGATTTATTTCAGCAAAAATCTACCCCACCTGGTCCGGGTAGGTGGATCGACACCCAGTCCCATTGGAGACGGATGATAAAAAAAGAAGGTCCCGTGTGTAGATCACAACACTCTGTGCACGTTGAAGATCCCTTGGCTGTTTACATGGCAGTCCGTGCAAAATTAAAATTCCTGCCAAAACCCCGAGATCACCTTAACTGTGGATGTGGGTAAATCAAATCAATCAATCAAAAGTCTTGCCACACACTCACTCTCGGCATGTGACAGTAACAAATTGAGGTCCAATCAGGGTCAATTGAATTCCACAAACACCTACCGTACTGTAATTGTCTTGAAGTTGAAGTTTTTGGACTATTGCAGCCTGAAAGTGAAAGTTGCTGCTCAGCATTGTTGATTTCGAAGCAGAGGGTGAAGTCGAAGGAGAGGATTTCTCTAGCACCTGACCCACATACCTACATGTTATGATATTTATGTTATCATCAAGGTTGTCGTAGCAGGACTTAAATTCAATTTAAATGTGTTTGACTTGATTTAAACCATTGTACCTTGGCTGGGATATAAGTCGCCAATGAGGCCTCTCCACTCCAGTCTGTGCTGTGCCACCATCTCTGTCTGGTTCCAGGAAAGGTCCAGCTGCCGAGCTTCCTGCAGTTTTGACCTCCGCCGTGTTATTTATGGCATCCCTCGGCCTCTCCAAACTGCTGACAACGCCGAATTGACGTAACATTATTACATCTTTTTTTTTTTCTTTTCTTCTTCTTCTGTTTTCTCTGCCAGCGGGTCATATCGGGATGCGGATTGTCTCCATGAAATGCATAGTTTTGCAGACTCTCCATAGGGCCTTAGGGCTTTTCTCCCAAGGGTGCCTCGCCCGTCCATGTCGTTGTTCTTTCTGATGTGTGGAGCGGACACTGCTGGAGAATATGTTCTGTGTTCTGGTGAGGCGCTCCAAACTCACACCTTCTGATTCCCCAACTTTCAGATAGCGATATATATGTTGATGGAGACGGTTGTGCCCAGTCCTGAGTTTGAATAGTGTGACCTGGGACTTTCTGTCATGTTGGTGAATGTCTTTGGGGCTATAGCTGCTATGACTTTCCCCTCATTGATTGCAGACAGCTGCCTTGATGATTTTATTCTCTTCCTCGAATGTCAATGATAGAGATTCCTTGTGTATTCTCGAACCTTTTTGACAAGTTCATCTGCACGCTCATTCCCATCAATCCAATACATAAAAAACCCCGCTTGCAGCTGACCTTTCCGAAGACGAACAAATGACCTGCCATCAGCACAATTCGAATAAACAAACACAATTCAGCACAACTCGAATAAACAAACAAATGACATTACCATCAGCACAACTCGAATAAACAAACAAATGACATTGCCATCAGCACAACTCGAATAAACAAACACATGACATTGCCATCAGCACAAGTCGAATAAACAAACAAATGACATTGTCATCAGCACAACTCCAATAAACAAACAAAAAACAACAAACAAATAACAGCATTAAAGAACCTAACAGAAGATAGAGACACATGGAGACTGGTGACACTGACAGAACATACACAGAGATGCAATTAAGACGACCACACTAGCGTACACAGTCTAGGGCAAGCGTCTTTTGTGACTCCGATAGCTCTATCACACGCGTCACACTACGTGGATATTATAGATCTAGATTTTCATGGGGCTAGATCTAAATCTAGACTACATAGAACCTCTAGCAATTTCAATAGCAAGTAGGCCTATAATATTGGCCGTTTATCACATTCCTGGTCAAACACATGCCATCTCAATAAAGGAAATTGTGGTGAGTTTAAATAAGTGAGGTGACATGTCACCTACACGTAGTGTGGTCATTCTTGTAATTTATGTACTATGGTCATTCTTGTAATTTATGTACTATGGTCATTCATTAATTTTGTAATTTATGTACTATGGTCATTATTCTCATGTATGTACTATGGTCATTATTGTAATTTATGTACTATGGTCATTATTCTCATGTATGTACTATGGTCATGTATATACTATGGTCATTATTTATGTAATATGGTCATTATTCTAATTTATGTACTATGGTCATTATTCTCATGTATGTACTATGGTCATTATTCTCATGTATGTACTATGGTCATTATTGTAATTTATGTACTATGGTCATTATTGTCATGTATGTACTATGGTCATTATTCTCATGTATGTACTATGGTCATTATTGTAATTTATGTACTATGGTCATTATTGTAATGTTTGTACTATGGTCATTATTCTCATTTGTGTACTATGGTCATTATTGTAATTTATGTACTATGGTCATTATTGTCATATATGTACTATGGTCATTATTGTAATTTATGTACTATGGCCATTATTGTAATTTATGTACTATGGTCATTATTGCGATTTCTGTACTATGTCATTATTGTTATCCATACAGTATGGTCATTATTCTCATGTATGTACTATGGTCATTATTGTCATTTATGGACTATGGTTATGATTGTCATTTATGTACTATGGTCATTATTGTCATTTATGTACTATGGCCATTATTGTCATTTATGTACTATGGTCATTATTGCGATTTATGTACTATGGTCATTATTTTCATTTCTGTACTATGTCATTATTGTTATCTATACAGTATGGTCATTATTGTCATGTATGTACTATGGTCATTATTGTCATTTATGGACTATGCTTATGATTGTCATTTATGTACTATGGTCGTTATTGTCATTTATGTACTATGGTCGTTATTGTCATTTATGTACTATGGTCATTATTGTCATTTATATACTATGGTCATTATTGTCATTTATATACTATGGTCATTATTGTCATTTATGTAGTATGGTCATAATTGCAATTTATGTAGTATGGTCATAATTGCAATTTATGTAGTATGGTCCTTATTGTCATTTATATAGTATGGTGATTTTGTCATTTATGTACTATGGTCATTATTGTCATTTATGTACTATGGTCATTTTTGTCATTTATGTACTATGGTCATTATTGTCATTTATGTACTATGTCATTATTGTTATCTAAACAGTATGGTCATCATTGTCATTTATGTACTAAGGTTATTATTTTGATTTATGTACTATGGTCATTATTGTCATTTATGTACTATGGTCATTATTGTCATTTACGTACTATGGTCATTATTGTCATTTATGTACTATGGTCATTATTTTCATTTATGTACTATGGTCATTATTATCATTTATGTAGTTTGGTCATTATTGTCAATTATGTACTATGGTCACAATTGTCATTTATATACTATGGTCATTACTGTCATTTATGTACCAGGGTCATTATTGTAATGTATGTACTATGGTCATTATTCTCATTTATTTACTATGGTCATTATTCTCATTTATGTACTATGGTCATTATTGTAATTTATGTACTATGGTCATTATTGTAATTTTTGTACTATGGTCGTTAGTGTCATTTGTGTACTATGGTCATTATTCTAATTTTGTACTATGGTCATTATTGTAATTTTGTACTATGATCATTATTGTAATTTATGTACTATGGTCATTATTGTAATTTTTGTACTATGGTCATTATTCTCATTTGTGTACTATGGTCATTATTCTCATTTATGTACTATGGTCATTATTGTCATTTATGTACTATGGTCATTATTTATGTACTATGGTCATTATTGTCATTTATGTACTATGGTCATTATTGTCATTTATGTCGTGTCATATTGTCATGGTTTTATTGTCATTTATGTATTCTGGTCGTTATTGTCATTTATGTGCTATGGTCGTTATTGTCATTTATGTACTATGGTCGTTATTATCTTTTATTTAATATGGCCACTATTGCCATTTATGTAGTGGGGTCGTTAATAATTAGTGTTATTTATGTAGTATGGTCATTAGTGTAATTTATGTAGTATGGTCATTATTGTCATTTATATACTATTATCATTATTGTCATATATGTACTATGGTCATTATTGTCATTTATGTACAATGGTCATTATTGTCATTTATGTACTATGGTCATTATTTTCATATATGTACTATGGTCAGTATTGTCATTTATGTACAGTGGTCATTATTGTCATTTATGTTTTATGGTCATTATTTATTATTGTCATTTATGTAGTATGGTCATTATTGTCCTTTGTGTACTACGGCCATTATTGTTATTTGCCAGTAGCCACTCTTCAAGTCAAAGGGTTGAAAAATAATTTGACTCGACCCACGAAGCGCGTCTAATGTGTCTTCAATCCTTGGCATTACATATGTGTCTTTTAGCGTTTACGGTGCACGCGTTGAGTTTGCGATAATCGATACATAATCGAAGCGATCCATCCTCCATTGTTGTCGCTTCGCTGTTGTGGCCTTGCTTTTTGTATTGTCTTTCCTACGTGACAGTGACATTGCCTTAATTATAATATGTCGCTACCTCTGGTCGGCCACTTCCTATTGATTGATGTGGGTTTACAGTTACAGCGACGCACCAACCAGCACTAGCTCGTGCTGAACTCGGTGTGGAAGAGGGTTCGTGCAGGAAGGGCATTCATACTGTCAAGGGAAACAACCAACACCAAGTTTTGCAATGAAATGGAATGAACAAACTTTAATGATACATGCAGAGCACAAAACACCGACCGCTCTCAAAACGTTGGTATATTATGAGAGGGAATTGCATCGACACGCCCACTCAGTCTCTTTCACAGGGTAGGGGGATCACGTGATGACACACCCATTCAGTCTATTTCACGGGGTAGGGGGATCACGTGATGACACGCCCATTCAGTCTCTTTCACGGGGTATGGGGGATCACGTGATGACACGCCCATTCAGTCTCTTTCACGGGGTAGGGGATCACGTGATGCCACGCCCATTCAGGCTCTTTCACTGGGTATGGTGGATCACGTGATGACACGCCCATTCAGTCTCTTTCACGGGTATGGTGTATCTTTCATGGTGGATGATGCCACGCCCATTCAGTCTCTTTCACGGGGTATAGGGGATCACGTGAGGACACGCCCATTCAGTATCTTTCACGGGGTATGGTGGATCACGTGATGACACGCCCATTCAGTCTCTTTCACGGGGTATAGGGGATCACGTGATGACACGCCCATTCAGTCTCTTTCACGGGGTATGGTGGACCACGTGATGACTGACTGACTGTACGCTACAATTACTGGAGATGCCACTCCCCTTTTTTGTGCTAAGCGGGTTTCCTTTTGATACGCACTCGTTCAGTTAACATTATTGCATGTTGAGCCGATATACGTGGCTCGCAATGACCATACTACATACATGCTAATAACGACCATACTGCATAAATGATAATAACGACCATACTACAAAAATGATAATAACGACCAGACTACATAAATGATAATAATGACCATACTACATAAATGATAATAATGACCATACTACATAAATGATAATAATGACTATACTACATAAATGATAATAATGACCATACTACATAAATGATAATAATGACCATACTACATAAATGATAATAATGACCATACTACATAAATGATAATAACGACCACACTACATAAATGATAATAATGACCATACTACATAAATGAATATAATGACCATACTACATAAATGATAACAACGACCATAGTACAAAAATGGCAACAATGACAATACTACATAAATGACAATA
>JAXRKP010000162.1:2500-17500 GCA_037039925.1 Doris montereyensis
GCAGAGAGCGAGAGAGAGAAAGACAGAGAGCGAGAGAGATCAGGACAGAGAGCGAGATAGATCAAGACAGAGAGCGAGAGACATCAAGACAGAGAGCGAGAGAGATCAAGACAGAGAGTGAGAGACATCAAGACAAAGAGTGAGAGAGATTAAGACAGAGAGCAAGAGAGATCAAGACAGAGAGCGAGAGAGATCAAGACAGAGAGTGAGAGAGATCAAGACAGATAGCGAGAGACAGAGAAATAGTTGTGTACACTTCGTCTGAAATAGCATCATTCATATATTTGTATATATATATATATATATATATATATATATATATATATATATATATATATATATATATATATATATATATATATATATATAGATATAGATGGATAGCTAGATAGATAGCTAGATAGATAGATAGATAGATAGATAGATAGATAGATATATAGATAGATGGATGGATAGATAAAAAAACCCATACAACATGGGTTGCATGTTAACAAGCTAACAAATGGATGCCATCAAACACATGCGTTTCCTATTTCATTCATATATCATTACGTACATGTATATCAAAAGCTTATTATATACACGCTCCTTTACAGTAAGCCATTCACACGCAGTAGTCCAGCTAGTTAGCTCCCTTGATTTTTGATTGCAAGCAGCCTTCGAATCGACTTACCATACACTTCAAATAAGCGCAAGACGTCACAGTAATCATCTCGTCTTTAGTGCACACAGCTGCGTGTCTTGCGTGAATTACTACACGTATTCGTATCATTGCGCGTGTTATTTATGTACCAAAATAAGGCAAATCAATTAAAACATGTGATTTTCGTATTATTATTGTTATTTGTTTATAAATTTTATATATATATATATTATATATATATATATATATATATATATATATATATATATATATATATATATATATATATATAATTCTCCAGACGACCCACGTGCGTACGTGAGTACACGATTGCGTCCTGTCGGGATAACAAAGTAGGTTGTTTGATTTGATTTGATTTGATTTGATTCTAACCCACATTCACAACTAAGGTAATCTCGGGAGTTTTGGTAGGATTGTTAATTTTGCCCGGACTGCCTTGTAAACAGCCATGGGAACTTTAACGTGCACAGAGTGTTATGATCTGCGCATGGGATCTCCTGTTTACCGTCCGTCTCTGATGGGACTAGGTGGCCATCCAACTAACTGGACCAGGTACGGGAGGGGGAGGGTAGATTTTACTAGAAAGAAATGCAACCACCGTCGGGGTGTGAACCCACGACCGTTTGGTTAAGAGACCGACACCTTGCCTCTGGACCCCCGAGTCCCACCTCAACGACAAAAGTAAATCTATTTTGTAGCACCGTTCAGGACTTCTTTGTTCATGCTGACCAACAATGCACCATTCAAATTTGACATATTAATGACTCATTGTCAACACACACATATATAAATATATATATATATATATATATATATATATATATATATATATATATATATATATATATATATATATATATATATATATTATATATATATATATAATATTCATTTCATTAACAGTTGATTTGATTAAAGTACTTGAAATAACTAATATCTTTTGTTTCTCTTTTAACACAGATATTTATATATCCAAGGTCAACGAAGTACATGTATTCAACCTTACGGAATTCCCGCATTCTCCCGACAGCACCCAGACCTCCATTCCGCACAGGACTTATGACCAGTTCCATAATATCCCACTTTGTGTGGGTGGTATTAAGTGGACCCCGCGTGGCGCCACAACAGCCCTGACCACTGTGGCTGACCACTAGCTACTTCAACTTCAAGTCTCTCGTAGAGACCGCTCAGCGTCATTACTTTGTTCTGTATAGAGCTGGAAAAGGACAAGATCTGAGTGGACTGATCGGGGTGGCCAAATAAGAGTGTTTGTGTGTATGATAATAAAAATATTGTATAAGATTATGATACAGTTCGTGTCTAATATCAACTAAATGTGGTTTATGAATGAGTGTACCAGTGACGATATCAACTAAATGTGATTTATGAATGAGTGTACCAGTGACAATATCAACTAAATGTGATTTGTGATTTATGAATGAGTGTACCAGTGACAATATCAACTAAATGTGGTTTATGAATGCGTGTACCAGTGACAATAACAATGCGCTGATGCACTGAAGAAAAATTCATTAACAATGCGCTGATGCATGTTTTTCCTACATTATAGGATAAGCGAGGTATAGAATGAAAGAGAATGTGTGTGAGATAGATAGATAGATAATGTATAGATAGATAGATAGATAGATAGATAGATAGATAGATAGATAGATAGATAGATAGATAGATAGATAGATACTGACAGACAGACAAATACAGATAGAACGACAGAAACACACAAGAAGGCAGGATATTATGTCTGCTAATGAAAGAAGAGCAATTCGTGATGGTCAAAGGAATAAGGCTAAGAGACAGAAGATTAATTAAGTTGGCTTGATTTCGAAGGAATAAGGCTGAGGGACAAATATTATGGCATTATGTTAGAAAGAAAGAAAAAAAAAGAATATACAATAAAGCAGAAACAAAGTATGGCTTGAGAAGTAGGCTAACAGAAATAATAAAAAGGAGCTATAAACTAAAGAACGGGGATGAGAAGGGGTGGGGGGGTTTCTTCTGAAGTACTCGCGGTTCTACTTTTTCTACGACTATAGATACATTGTATCATTTATTCAGCGTTGAAGTCGGGGCTTTAATCTTACACCAAGACGGCTTGTCCGGGTAAGCAAAATTAATGCTAACGATAGAGATAAAAAAAACAAAACAAGTATCTTAATGAAAGAGTAATGCGAAGCTAGAAGCAAATGTGTTGACGTAAGAAGAGATAGAGCGATTTGACGTCAGACTGAAGAAAAATGAGTTAACTTAACGATCTATGGTGGAGACTGGAAAGTGAAAGTAAAGTGTAGGCCTAGTGTGTTTGCTTTAACCGAGGCAGGCGCGAGGGCAAAAACAATCCGACGTCTCGGCTCCTTCCAGACCAGACACACATCCATCACCCGTTTTGGGCTAAAACATAATACATGTACTAATGATATAATACGTGTAAACATACTGTACACTGTACAGTAACAATTGTCAGAGGAACCTTGACTTAGTGCTTCTGAAACATGTCGTCTCCCTGAAGTAGGGAGGGGCGATGGGTGTTTTTGGTGTTTATTTGCACGTCCGCTTGATCATCTTCGTCCCCTACGTAAACGATTATATTATTGTAAGCCTACACTGGACTAAATAATTGTGTGAACATTTGCCACGGTCGGCTTGTTGTACTTAACTGGAAAGGAATCGATATTTTTAGTGTATATATATATATATATATATATATATATATATATATATATACATGCACAGCTTACATCGTGTGTAGAGGAGTTTGTCGAGTAGGAGACTGTATTCGAGTTTTCACATTCGATCCCGTTGGGCTGAAAAAGCGAATCATCAAGCGAAAACTTCTACGAATGTCAAATAATTTCAAGTACGTTCAACACTTCAGACCAGGTTGCGAGCCATGACCGATTCTTGTTGTTTTGGTTTTCTCTTGTGTGTGTGTGTTTTTTGTGTATTTTTTTTGTTTACATTGAATTTTACCGCATCCTCCATGCGCAGTGATCTAATGTTGAATTAAAAGGAAATGAATAAACGTGACAGAAGTTAGGAAAGAATTGGGACCTACCAGCAGCCCACGCCAACCGCCCATTCCGAGCACTTTGTTAAGGACCACCACCAGGCCCGCCCCTACACTTCCTTGTAGTTGGAGGTACATGGAGTAAGGTAAATAATAATTGCTTTACGGCCATGAATTGAATAAGGCCAGTATCTACATGTGTGAGTAATGATGACAAAACAGGAAAACAGACAACTACACCAATGAATGTGTAGACAGAATAATACAATATATGTTATAACAAGCAGCAACCGCAATATGAACAACAGCTTAAATATATATTTTTACAAGAAGTGTAATCGACTTCGAATGGCTACAAAAATACATCTACTGGGTGTAATAAATGCAGAACTTTAAGCCACTTAATATACACCGTATTCCTTTTATCGACTAGAACCGGAACTACAATACATCTAGCTACGCTTGCCTCCCTACATTATGTACCTAATCCTTAACCTCTGTCCCTTCACCTCATTCAACTTTACTTTATCACCTATTACATGTACCTTTCGCGAGTACATAGAAATCGATTACATACTGTAAATGTCATCGCACTATCCCCTCTTGTCTTAGCATCTAGGTAGTTTAACCTTTTTTCAATTCACCTCATGTCCCGAGTCCAGATGGCCCTCGCAATCGAGCACAGATGACGCAAGAAGCAGACGTCACACAGGGCATGCGTAGCTTACTATCGATACCATTCAAGACCTCGATCGATTGGTCCATTGTACTCGTGACGAAAACTGTACCTTTCAGATGTAGTGTACATAATGTGAGTGTCAACGCTTGGTTGTGAAATTTACATAATAGCCACTTTGTTGACATATCATGGTACATGTAGTGCTAGTGACGTATACGATTACGGGCTGTTGTTGTTTTGGGGTTTTTTTTATTAGTGTGGAGTGTGCGTCATTGTTTTAGCTTATTTATAATAATAATAATAATAATAATAATATATCAAATTGACACTAAAATTTATGTTAGTGTTTGGGCGATTAAGTTTTGGTCATTTGATTTTGTTGTTGGGGGGGTTCTTTTTTGTGTGTGGAGTGCAAAGGTTGTGAGGTTTGGTTGGGGTTTTTAATTTGGTGGTGGGGGTGGTATAAATTTGTACAATTGATTCCCTTTTCTCGGTGGATTTAAGTTTTTTTAAAAGAAAGAGAACATGAGCCAAGAGAAAGAACCGCAAAAAGGACGAAGGCCTCGCAAAGCAGGCTACAATGTTTGGCAGCTAAGAAACCCACCCTTTAAAAATAAATAAATGTGTACAACAAGATGTCCTCCCAAATCCCAACAGAGATCAACGACAACAAAAACTCCATGGTCACGTGGTACATAATTATGATGCTGCTGCACTGCTGTCAATGGCAAATTTAAAACTTGAAATATTTCCATAACCCTGAGATCACCACATTTATTATAAAAGGATAGGAATGCCAGTCACGTGACTGACCTGTTTGTCCAGCATTGGAAGACTTAATATTCTACTTACACTTACATTACACTCCTACGTAAATAAAAAAATTCGTCCTGTCACTTGTCAAACCACGACATGACAGGTAATAGCACTCAGCCCCACCCCACCCCCTTCCTCCCTATGACATTAATAGACACATGAATTAATTAATGGCGCGAAGCCGCGTTCTTCTGGGTTTGTTTTGATTCACCATGTCATCTCATCCAACTGAATTTCAACTTACGAGAAATTAACTTACATTAAAGAAATTATATTGTAAATCAGACGGCCAAAATCAACAGTTTTCCTACCTTTTTTTTAATTTAATTTCCATGCGTTTTCTCACACAATAACACACGTAACACTTGTTATATGACCGATTCATGACAATCCTAGTTAAGATAAATCTTTATCAATACCTTTGTGTGGTTTACCCAAAGGTATTGAAATCCCTACTTCTAAAGCAAATAAATTTATCTTCAATGATCACAGATGTGACAATTTAAATTGCAATGAGATACAAATCTAAAATAATCTTTAAAAAAAATAACTTCACAACAGACGGCGAGTAGTAAAATTTCAGTTTTATAATAAGTTGGTCTTAGACGTCATCAAACAAGTTGTAATTCAAAGTCATGACGTCACAACAAAAAAATGTGCCACATCACATTTCATAATACCAGTGTTGTTTGTACATCAGTTCAAATTAAAAATGATTATTTTTTGTTTGTATTCATTCTGGTTCAATCATGCCTCAAACCCATTAACCTCATCTCGCGACAAACAATGTTGATGTTGAACTCGATATTAAATATCATATATTTTCATCGGCTTCGATATAAACTGAGCATTCGTCTCTTTGTAACTTGAAAATACTTTTGATTAACACCACCCACCCACACCCTTATCCATCCTTTTCGGGGACTTGGTCGTCCAAAGGTAAGGTGTCGTCGGCCTCTCAACCCAAACGTCGCGGGTTTAAGCCACGCCGACGGTTGAAAAACTGTCTCGAGATTATTCTAGTAAAATTTACCCTCCTCCCCCCCCCCCCCCCCCCCCCCACACCCGGTTCAGGTTGGTGGATCGACATCTAGTCCTATCGGAGATGGACGATAAAAATCAGGTCCCGTATGCAGATCACAACATTCTGTGTACGTTAATGATCCATTGGCTGATCACAAGGTAGTCCCGGGCAACATCTAAAATCCTCCTTAAAAAAAAAAAACAACCTGCGATCATCTTAGTTGTGGATGTGGGTAAATCAATTTTTGTTAAAACCCCGCCCCTTTCGTCACTTCGACAACAAACCATGTTGAGAATGGGACAGCGTCCAATGCAGCTAGCCAGCCGAGTCGCGTGTTCATCGTTGCCATAATCACATCTATACAATCACAACGCCCTTCTTTGATTTTCAATCAAGGAGAATATCAATACATGTATTATGAATAATTATAATGTATTACACCGCGCGTCTTTTTGGCAAGGCGCACGCGTATTGAACGCGTCCCCCAGATAAAAACGAACAACACGTTCAATAGTATTAAATATTGTTATGATCAATCAATAAGTGAGGAACGTGTATAATAGACTAGACTAACTAAAACTCCACACGCGCGTGCCACGTGCGTCCACCAACGGCCAGCCAGACAAAGCCTTGGTGTATAATACGATAGCCTTGTCACAATGTCCTGGCACGCGCCCACTTGGCTTGTGTTAATGCTATACACTGCATCATAAAAGTAGCCAACGCACGCACTTAAACCTTACACACGACACACATACACACACGCATATACACACAGCTATTCTGTGTGACGGTCAACCCTGTGGCAGGTTCTGAATTAACAATGTCATGATGGACTAGCCCATCCCTCCAATTGACAACACCAAGTAAAGAGTACGAGTTTCATTGAAATCGCTTTGTACACGTAGTTATATAACCATTTCAACTGCCAAGTGATTATGACTAGCATATCATAAAACACATGGGACCTGAGATTATGATTCCTTCCATCAGCGATAAGGGGTAAATCTATGATATGTTAGAAAACTTCAGCTTAGCAAGAGTTAAGGGGTAGTGATTCATCGCCAAACAGGAGCCTAATCTGTACAATTCCCTTTTCCTATCGATAACGTTAAAAATATATGTAACCACTGATACTACACAGCCTTAAACAGTGTTAATGTTAGGCTGCATGTTGATAAAGTGTACGACAGGTGTTTGAAACGTATTGATACCAGACGTAACATAAGACAGAGAGAGAGAGAGAGAGAGAGAGAGAGAGAGAGAGAGAGAGAGAGAGAGAGAGAGAGAGAGAGAGAGAGAGAGAGAGAGAGAGAGAGAGAGTTAGAGAGATGCGTAGAGTGTGTGTGTGTGTGTGTGTGTGTGACGTCAAGACATCAAGGGCGAGAAATCAACAGGTGACAATCTTAGGTGTCCTAGTACTGTGCCAGATTGGTGATGTCCCATTAGATGCGAATGAGAGAGAGAGAGAGAGAGAGAGAGAGAGAGAGAGAGAGAGAGAGAGAGAGAGAGAGAGAGAGAGAGAGAGAGAGAGAGAGGTTTATGTACGTAATGTATATTATCTACTACACGTTAGTTTATTCTTGAAACGAGGGTATAACGTTACACACACACACTCATGTGCGCACGAACAAGAACTAAAATATAAGCAGACAAAACCAACCTTGCTATGGTGGAAGGTATCATATACAT
Source organism: Doris montereyensis (assembly GCA_037039925.1). Classification (NCBI taxonomy): domain Eukaryota; kingdom Metazoa; phylum Mollusca; class Gastropoda; order Nudibranchia; family Dorididae; genus Doris; species Doris montereyensis. Next base: position 10,398 of record JAXRKP010000162.1, read on the forward strand.
AATAAAGCTACTTGCGACGAGGCAGGTGGATGACATCAGTAAGTGACTACTGTAAAACAGTGCACGTACCTTAATTAATTAAATTGCCTTATATGGCAACATAATAATAGGTGAGTTGCATCGTTCTGCATGAGTAGTAATCAGAGATATCGAATCAATTTAAACAGTAAAAGCGAAATTATATATATTAATATATTAATATATCATGTATAAAAATAATAGGCATATATATATTTATGGTTATAGTTATTTCTTCAACACCGCCGTGTGTGGGGACTCGGTAGTCCAGAGGCAAGGTGTCTGCTTCTCATCAAAGAGGTACTGGGATCAAGCCTCGCCAACGGTTGAAACATTTTCTCGAGTTTTTTCAAGCAACCCCCCCCCACGGGGTCAAGGTAGGTGGATCGATACCCAGTCTCATCGAAGACGGACAGTAAAATGGAGGCCCCGTGTGCCGATCACAACACTCTATGCACGTTACAGATCCTTTGGTTGTTTACAGAGCAGTCCGGGCAAAATTATGAAATCCTACCAAAAACCTCGAGATCACCGTAGCTGTCGACGTGGGTAAATCAAATCAAATTTAAAAAGTCGCTGTATGCCTGTAAAACACGTTTTTCTCTCCAAAATACATTTTTTTTTCTTTTGTTTTGTTTACTTGGCCATATTCTTTTTCTTTTTTTTTCTTTTTGTTTTGTTTTGTTTAAATGGCCATGTTCTTTTTTTTCTTTCTTCTTTTTTTTTTTTGTTTGTTTGTTTGTCCAAATGGCCATATTCTTTTTCTTTTTTTCCCTTTTTGTTTTGTTTAAATGGCCATGTTCTTTTTTTCTTTCTTCCTTTTTCTTTTTTTGGTTTGTTTGTTTAAATGGCCATATTCTTAATCTCCAGGTACTGACAGACGATGGGCTCTGTGAGTAGGGGGACTCTGTAGTCCGGAGGCAAGGCGTCGGCCTCTCATCCAAGAGGTAGTGGGTTCGCCTTTTTACTTGTCCACGAAACAACATTACGTCATGTACTTCGCATTTAAAACAAATACAAGAAGCGAAGTTTATCAACAACGCCGAAACACACACCACGCCGTATTGGGTACATACACTCCATTAATACATAAAAACACCCATACTCAAGCAAACACACACACACACACACACACATACACACATTATTCTATGCAACATAATACAACATAGAAGGCGTCTCTTTTAAATTATAATAAAGAATTATTTTTTAATGAACTAGATCTAGTAATGCAATTAGAATGTAATATCCATGATACCTAAAAGTCACTCCCCCTCCCCCCTGGTGCTTGATTAGCTGTTGCCTTGCATTAACACAGCATGCGACGACGTCATAGTCATAAACACCTGGCTCCAAGGTACCGCCCACGGAACGATAGTATTATCATTATCATAATAATATCTATCGTATTGGAATACGTCAGAGGGATAGTCTACGTTATGAACAATCCCCTCGTGGGTCTAATCACGATCCTTTCGACCAACGAGCCCCACATGCTATCGGCCAACCATCGGCAAGCGACATAAATAAATGGTCATTCTCTGGGGGCCATCTGGTATTAGGCCGTTTGTGAGACCGAGGAAGATGAGATGAGATGAGATGAGGTGAGAAGAAAGGGCTGGGCATTCAAAATTGAGAATGCGAAGAGAAATCCCTCCTACCACCCCCACTCTAACACTGAATATGCAATAATATTCACCGGAATCCATCACAGGCGAGTTGGAGTTGGAGGCAGTTCTTTTGAAATGCATCTAGATCTAGATCTAGATCTAGGTCGTTTCGTTAGAGTATCTTTGACACACACCAATACCACTACCATATCATCTACTTGTCCATCTGTTTGTCTATCTATCTGTCTGCCTAACTACATTAGAATACCTATCTGTCGTTATGTTTTCTTATTTTCCTTTATATCTATCTATCTATTTATCTACCTATCTTATCTATATGTGTATATATCTACCTCTCTCTCTCTCTCTCTCTCTCTCTCTCTCTCTCTCTCTCTCTCTCTCTCTCTCTCTCTCTCTCTCTCTCTCTCTATATATATATATCTCTCTATATCTCTCTCTCTCTCTCTATCTATATATATATATATATATATATATATATATATATATATATATATATATATATATATATATATATATATATATATATATATATAGATCTATATATATATATATATATATATACCTATTTATCTATTTGTCTGTATTTCTATCTATATGTTTGTTTGTCTATCTATATCTTTAGCTGGCTGGTTATCTACTTGTCTGTCTGTCTGCTTATCTGTCTATTTGATCAATTATGATAACGTGGGAAACGATTTGATAAATTGATGTCTCAAAACTTCAACGGCATGTTGTTGCATTAGGTGAAATAATTAGAGTAACGGTATTTGATGTAGGTTACCCTACTTTAAGTCGTTTGATCGAATAAGCATCACTTTAATCGCGTTCCTTAGCAACCATCACATGGCATGTTCAAGTGCTTCAAGGTGCATGAGGAGTAAACAGCGTGGGCCTTGTATTAATATTTTGAGGAAGCGGATGCTGACGACACAGGTGCGATAAGCAGAAGGCCTTCGCCTGAAGTGAATCCAAATTCGATGCAAAACTCAAGATCTTGACATTGTGCCCTTACCAGGAAAGGGAATTTAATAAGTTATCGAGAAGAGAGAGAGAGAGAGAGAGAGAGAGAGAGAGAGAGAGAGAGAGAGAGAGAGAGAGAGAGAGAGAGAGAGAGAGAGAGAGAGACACGCACACGCGCGCACACACACACACACACACACACACAGACATCGAGAGACAGAGAGGACAAGGCGTGAATAGTTACACGTAATGAACTTAGTCTGACATTGCATTCTAATCATTTACCAAGGATATCCTTTATCAATCGAAAAAAAACCCAGACTCTAGTTTCATCTCTCTTCCTGAAATGATATTCCTCCACACACATATATTCAGTCTTCTCCCCGTGAATACGAATCCATCAACCCATCAATCCATTCTTTCACCTGACCCCAAGGATGTATTTCCTGTAATTATTGTATTTACCTAGATTCTAGTATAAATATGTACATAATTTCATCCTCATCCGTGTGTTTACATACTACATATATATATATATATATTATATACGTATACGCTTTGGTAAAACACAACTCCCGAAGTCTCTCATAAGGATGTGGGCGCTAGTGTGTGTCTGCGCGTGTGGATAAGTAGCACAATGTATTACGTGTCTTCTCTGTGTACATTATGTCGCCAGTATGTGTCCAAGTGTGTGAACAAGTAGTATTACGTGTGTCTTCTCTGTGTACCTTATGTAACGTACTTATGTATTCCGATAGGTCCAGGAATGGAAGAAGAGAAGGTGGGGTTGTGGAAGGGGGAGAGCGCCGGAGGAGGGGGGTGGGGCGAGGGGGAGGAGAGGAAATTTCACCGTTCAAAGGCAAGGATAATCTGCTGACAAATGCAAGATCACGCGGCTAATGTTTATTTATATATCAGGCGGTAGATATAACAAAGGGGAACTTAGAAGACGCGTGGATCAATGTGTGTGTATGCGTCAAGTCCAAAGTGACAGATTACATCTGGATAGTGATGGTGGTGGTGGTGATGGTAGTGGTGGTGGTAGTGGTAGTGGTGGTGGTAGTGGTAGGCGTGAGGCTAGAGGTTCCAGTAACGTGAATGCAACTGTTTATTTATTGTGTGCATGTACACGGTTGGCTCTCCTAACGGTCTCTGTTTGCTTACAGATAGAGAGAGAGAGAGAGAGAGAGAGAGAGAGAGAGAGAGAGAGAGAGAGAGAGAGAGAGAGAGAGAGAGAGAGAGAGAGAGAGAGAGAGAGAGAGAGAGAGAGAGAGAGAGAGAGAGAGAGAGAGAGAGAGAGAGAGAGAGAATGAGAGAGAGAGAGAAGGAGAGAGAGAGAGAAAGAGAGAAGGAGAGAGAGAGACAGACAGACAGACAGACAGAGACAGATACACAGAGGGAGAAATAGAGGCACACATAGAGAGACAGAGGGAGAGACAGAGACACAGATAGATAGGTATATGTATATATATATATATATATATATATAGAGAGAGAGAGAGAGAGAGAGAGAGAGAGAGAGAGAGAGAGAGAGAGAGAGAGAGAGAGAGAGAGAGAGAGAGAGAGAGAGAGAGAGAGAGAGAGAGAGAGAGAGAAAGAGGGTAGGGTCAGATTTGATCTAAAGTCTCTCAAGGACGTGCCAGAAATGCCGCGCATAATCCGGTAATCCGTCACGTGGTGAAAAACTTTGGGGTTTAGACTCGACCACCGCGTAGTAGCACGTGAATTCCATTCATTGACATGACACGATATCGTACAACCCCCTCCATTCACTTCTCATAAACACAATGAAATATATTATTAACTCGTCTATTCGGTGCTTTTAGGTCGAACGTCCCATGTCTCGTTCCTTTCTTGGTTTCTCACTTGGATTCTTATTCTTGGGCTTAGCACAAACTATTATAATTCTTTAATTTAAAGCGTCTTTAGGCCTACTGCATTAAAGCAAGGTCCTGTTTGGTGGCAAACAGGTTCATTTCTTGGTATTTGATATATATGGAGGTATGAGTTTCATTTCTGGCCTGCACGCGTGGACTGTTAACTACATAAATGTATAAGTCTCAATCTTCGTCACCTCTCCACACCTTCTTAACATTACCCTCTCCCTCTCCCCCCACCTCTCTCTCTCTCTCTCTCTCTCTCTCTCTCTCTCTCTCTCTCTCTCTCTCTCTCTCTCTCTCTCTCTCTCTCTCTCTCTCTCTCTCTCTCTCTCTCTCTCTCTCTCTCTTTTCTCCTCACCACTCTTTTCCTACCATCCAATCATCTGTTCTGAATAATATTATGAAGACGTATCCAAAACATTTAAAAATAAATAAATCATAAAATAAAAACAAACTTGCCTTTGATACATAAACGACACACACATATATACACACACACACACACACACACAGAAAATAACATACACATACAAGACGCACAGCTGTGTGCAATAAAGGGCCGGGGCATTGATCAATTAATTTAATGTGACACCGTACACCCGTCTGGAGCGGATGGTCAGTCCATCAGGGCGCTGTGCATAGCACTCAAGAATCAAGGTATACTGTAGTAGTTATCATTATGATTATTCATATTCAGAAGCACAAGCATAATAATATTATCATCATCATCAGCAGCAATATCAGTAATAGTAGTAGAGGTAGTAGTAGTAGAAGCAGCAGCGGAGTAGTAGTAGTAGCACTAGTAGTAGTAGCAGCAGCAGTAGTAGTAGTAGTAGTAGTAGTAGTAGTAGTAGTAGTAGTAGTAGTAGTAGTAGTAGTAGCAGCAGCAGCAGGAGGAGGAGTAGTAGTAGCAGCAACAACATTTGTACGAGTAGTATTAGTAGTAGCAGCAGTATTAATAGTAGTAGTAGTAATAGTAGTATTAATAGTATTAATAGTAGTAGTAGTAATAGTAGCAATAATAGTAGTAGTAGTAGTAGTAATAATAATAGTAGTAGTAGTAGTAGTAGTAGTAGTAGTAGTAGTAGTAGTAGTAGTGGTGGTAATAGTATTAGTAGTAGTAGTAGTAGTAGTAGTAGTAGTAGTAGTAGTAGTAGTAGTATTAGCAATAGTAATAGTAGTAGTAGCAATAGTAATAGTAGTAGTAATAGCAATAGTTCATATAGTAGTAGCCGAAGAAGAAGTAGTACATGTAGTAGACGTAGTAGTACTTTCTCGCCATTCTGAATTTTTGTCGCCGTCTCTGCATAGACAGCTCCAAGCTGGTTACCACAGCATTTCTGCAACTCTTATATATATAAATATTCATAAAATACTGTAGACATTGACATTAACTCTCTCTTTCGTCGGGAGACCTGGAGGACTGTTTTATTTTCACCATCAGTCAGGTTTGACATAGATTCACACACAAACACACATACACACACACACGCGTACGCGCACGCGCAAAATACACTTCCACCCCCCCCCTCCCTCCCCCCACACACACACACACAACTGTCAAGAATGCGTCAGATAAATTAGTCTGGCCTACTTCAAGATCCCTCCTTCTTGTCAGTTCTGGCTGACAAATTCACTAGAATGCGTCAAAGGAAAGGACAAAATTTCCACTTCAAAATAAAGGTAACTTGTGGCATAATTTATTATGGGAAATCTCAAAGATAAATTTCCACAAATGAATAAGAGCCGTATACTTTTAACGACGAACTTGTTTTGCATAAATTATATAGAAAGAGATCTACATGTACAGGTATGTATTAAGAAAACATTCATTTCCATTGAGGAGACTCCTCAGGGTAATATGAGGCCTCTGATGAGAACAAAAAATAAGTACAAATAACAACAACACCAGCAGCAAGGAAATAGCAAACGTACATCCCCCCACACACACACAAAGACTTCAAGCAAACACCCATATCGGTCATAAGTATTTAAATGTCCTTCAACGTATGCCATAATTTCCACAGAGGACAAAAATGATTTAAATATATTTAAACACATATGAGAATTTCCCACCATGGGAAGAAAGAACAGCCCAGATTGTCGATACAAAAGCTGGCCATCGTTTGATATTGATAGTATCACCAAAAGCTCTTCTATAGCATTAATAATGTCTCCGTCATATGATATTAATCCAGCTCCTTATCTATCACCACTTAAGCCGAAGTCAAGGATTTCTCCAGCGTTGACATTTGATAATGATGTGTCCGGTATCTAGTATCTGAATCACAATAAGGCTATCAATTCCATATACACGTCAAAACAAGACAGCTTGAGTCACCATGATATGTGCCGACAAGTGTGTTTATCTAAAAAAATATCAGCTGACTGAGGGGGGGAGATGGTGGAGGTGGGATGGGGGAGGGGGTTGTGTTTACTGTCTCTTGACACGCTGGCTGTGTGTCAAACCCGAAACTCATTCTACCACCATGGAGATGAAGACTTTCCATGACACGCTCCACCGACCAAAAGAAAAAACCCCCCCCCACCAAACAAACCTACATTAATATTATTAGCATGCTTAATTCACGTGACACAAATGCACTAACACACA